>JAJONR010000788.1:0-147544 GCA_029582245.1 Solanum etuberosum
ACCCTTCATAGGCGAGACTTTTAAGAATACCCAGTCATCGACACAAAACTCTAAGTCCCTTCGTCACACATCTGAGTATGACTTCTGTCGGCTTTGAGTTGTTAGCAACCTCTCCTGAATGAGCTTAACCTGCTCCACTGTCTGTTGTACTGAGTCGGGTCCAATTACCCTGAATCACCTACCTCAAACTATCCAATGGGGGATCTATATTTTTGCCCATACAAAGCCTCATAAGGTGCCATCCCGATGCTGGAATGATAACTATTATTGTATGCGAACTCAATAAGAGGTAGGTGGTCATCCCAACTTCCCTTGAAGTCTAGCGCGCACGCCCGTAACATATCCTCGAGTGTCAAAATTGTGCGCTCAGCCTGGCCATCTGTCTGAGGGTAAAAGGTTGTACTGACATTAACATGTGTCCCAAGTCCTTTCTGGAAGGACTTCCAAAAGTTAGGGGTAAATTGTGCTCCTCTATCAGAGATAATAGATACTGAGACACCGTGTAGCCTAACAATCTCTCTAATATAGAGCCCTACATAGTCTTTGGCTGTAAAAGTAGCCCTGACTGGTAAAAAGTGGGCTGATTTTATTAGTTTGTCAACAATTATCCAAATAGAGTCAAACTTACGACGCGATCGAGGTAACCCTGTAATAAAATCCATATTAATTGCTTCCCACTTCCACAAAGGAATGGCTTTCTCCTGGACTATCCCAGCGGGCTTTTGGTGCTCACCCTTCACCTGTTGGCAGTTAGGACACTGTGCCAAAAACTCAGCAATGTCCTTCTTCATCCCGTGCCACCAAAAGATCTCCTTAATATCATGGTACATCTTTGTCAAACCAGGGTGAATAGAATAACAGGAATGATGTGCCTCTTCCATAATCTGATGTCGAAGCCCTGAAACATTTGGAACACACAATCGACCACTATATCTGAGGACTCCATCTCCTACTATATCAAAGGCTAAAGACTGCTGATCCTGAGCCTTGGCACTGAGCTGCTCTAAGCTAGGATCCTCCTGTTGTTGTGCTTTTACCTCTACAACTAGGGATGATACGGCTGTGTCCTGAATTGTGACCCCATTATCGTCTGCCAATCTGACTCCAAAGCTAGATAACTGATGAAGCTCTCACGCTTCTCAACACCTAAATAGGATAAACTACCCATAGATCTTCGGCTAAGGGCATCGGCTGCCACATTCGCCTTTCCTGGATGATATAAAATTTCCACGTCGTAGTCTTTCAGTAACTCAAGCCATCGATGATGTCCCATATTTAAATCCTTCTGTCTAAAGATATATTGAAGGATTTTATGATTTGTGAAGATGTCAACATGAACGCCATATAAATATTGTCTCCAGATCTTTAACGCATGCACAACTGCAGCCAACACTAAATCGTGGGTCGGATAGTTCTTCTCATGCTTTCTCAACTACCTTGAAGTATATGCGATAACCTTACCATATTGCATTAGAACACATCCCAACCCAACACCAGAAGCATCACAGTACACCGCATAGCCTTAACCCTGTGGCAATGCTAGAACTGGTGTTGATGTCAACCTGTCTTTCAGCTCCTGGAAACTATGATCGCAAGCCTCAGTCCACTGGAACTTAGCTTCTTTTTTAGTCAGCTTCGTTAATGGAGCTGAAAATGAAGAAAACCCCTCTACAAACCTTTTGTAGTACCCAGCTAACCCTAAGAAACTATGAACCTCAGTAAGAGTCATGGGTCTGGGCCAAGTCTTTACGGCCTCAATCTTTTGTGTATTAACCGTAAAGCCTGCATCTGATACAATATGGCCTAAGAAAGCTACAGAGTCCAACCAGAACTCACACTTAGAAAATTTTGCATAAAGTTCTCGATCTCGAAGAACCTGAAGGACTGCTCGCAGATGATTTGCATGCTCAGCTTTTGAACGTGAATACACCAAAATATCATCAATAAATACAATAACAAACAAGTCTAGATACGGCCTGAATATAATATTCATCAGGTCCATGAACACTATTGGGGCATTAGTTAATCCAAAAGTCATTACCAAGAACTCAAAGTGTCCATATCTAGTTCTAAAAGTTGTCTTTGGAACGTCTTTCTCCCGAACTCGTATCTGGTGGTACCCTGATCTTAAATCAATCTTTGAGAAGCACTCAACACCTTGTAACTGATCAAACAAGTCATCGATCCTCAGAAGGGGTTACTTATTCTTTATAGTCGCCTTATTCAGCTGTCAGTAATCAATACACATTCTCAGTGATCCATATTTATTCCTCACGAATAACACTGGCACACCCCATAGTGAAGCACTAGGCCTGATAAAGCCTTTATCCAGTAAGTCTTTCAGCTGATCTTTCAACTCCTTTAGCTCAGCAGGAGCCATTCTATAAGGATGGATAGATATGGGTTGTGTACCTGGTAGCATATCGATAGAAAAATCAATTTCTCATTCTGGAGGGATACCAGAAAGCTCATCTGGAAATACATCTAGAAACTCATTACCTACCGGAATAGACTGAAGTGTCAGTGGTTCGGCATCTATATCATGAACGCGAACAAGATGATAAATACAACCCTTAGTAATCATCCTCCTCGCATTAAGATAGGAAATAAACCTACCTTTCAGCGTTGCTGTATCGCGTTTCCATTCCCGAACTGCCTCTCCTGGAAAGTGGAATCTAACAATCTTTGTCCAGCACTCAACATTAGCATAACAAGACGTTAACCAGTCCATACCTATAATGACGTCGAAATCAACCATCTCTAACTCTACCAGATCTACAGAGGTCTAACGGTCGATAATTTCTACCGTGCAACCTCGATAGACTCTCCTGGCAATAATAGACTCACCCACTGGTGTAGATACACTTAAGGGTCGATCTAATGACTCTGCTACTATACATAACTTCCCCTCAATAAATGGAGTAACATAAGACAGAGCAGATTCAGGATCTATCAAAGAATAAACACAATGGGAGCAAATAATCAATACACCTGTCACAACATCTGGTGATGACTCTGAGTCCTGTCGGCCGTCAAGTGAATATGACAGTTCTGGCCATGACCAGAACTAGAAGCTCCATCTCTGCCTCCGCCTCTGCCTCTACCTGCTGAAGTCTGGGGTCCACGCCCTATAGACTATGCTGATGAGGAGGAACCTACTACGGACCCGGTCGACCGACCTATACAACCCTGACCTATGGTCGGGCAGTTCCTCCACCCATGCCCCTCCTGTCCATAAGAATAACAATCTATGGAACCCTGCCTACATCTCCTGAAATACATCCTACCGCAAGTAGCGCAACGCGACGGGGCTGTCCTTGTCTTCCCTGAACCCTTCTACTGTTGAGATCCTGATGCTCGTGAACTCTCACCTGGGCCTGACTATCCCTGAAGATCAAATCTAGTACCCTGGAACTTCTAGGATTGAGGTCTAGGTGGCCTAATAGAATATCGGGGTCTGGGACCACCCTGAAAATCTCCCTGTGAACCAGCGGGCCTAGCCCTCTTTTTTCTCTCTCTCTCAACCCTCTCACTCATATACTGTAGATGTCGGCGTTCCTCTATGCCCTGTGCAAAGGCCTGATTTTGCGAAATATCCATATTATCATTTAGTGCAGCGGTAGAACAAGCATCGATATAGTCCGAGTCAAGCCCTCCCACAAATCTACGCATACTGTCATGCATCGTATCAACAAATGTCGGTGCATATCTGGCCAATGAATCAAATCTAAGCCCGTACTCTCGGACACTTATGCTGCCCTGTCGGCAGTTCAGAAACTGTTCCACCCGGCCATCCTTAATCTCTCGAGGCAAAAAGTGATCTATGAAAGTTTCTATAAAGCTATCCCAAGTGGGTAGAGATGCATCTTTTCCCCTAGATCCCTCCCAACTTTCGTACCAAAATACTGCAACATCACACAATCGAAATGCTGCTAACTCAACTGAGTCAATCACTAAGGCATGCATGACTCTGAATATCCTATGAAGATGATCAACAAAGTGTTGAGGGTCCTCTCTACGATCTGTCCCTGTAAACTGTGGAGGATTCAAGGCAAGAAATTCATGAACTCTCAAACTTCCGGGACCTTCAGAAGGTCCGACAACATCTGGTGCAACTAGCTGGCGCGGTGCAACTACTAACTGTGCTAATATACATACTGCACTCTTGAAATCCTGATTAGATGGAATAGGAGGAACTAGAGGTGGTACTGCTGGTGGAGCCGAGTTCCTGTAGTCCTCGGAGGCTCCTGAAGCGGTGGAAAAGCTATAGGGGGCTGAGAAGATGTCTCCCCCTGGGTCTCACAATGGGCAACCTCTACATGTGGTACCTTGCCGGTACCCTCGCCTGCAGTTGTATCTAGCCCCTTGCTAGATGTGGTCTGTCTGGTGTCAGCCATCTCTATCTGCATACAAATATCAAATATAAGCCAGAAACCTCAACCATTAGGACACCGCTCTATAGCACGAGGTGAGCAAAAGAAGAAAGTAATTCTAACATGCTCGGTAGCTTCTTGGTTATCGAATGTGGTGCACAACACGTTTATAAACAAGACTCTTCTAGACACGGCTTGCATACTCCCTAGGATACGATGTTGCTCTGATACCAAGTTTGTCACGCCCTAAACTCAAGGGGAGCAACCGGCTCTTAATGCCAAAACTCATGCCCGAGCCGACCCTGCTGAACCTTTTGCTACTAGCGCATGGCAGCCACACGCAATCAAGAAAACAAATAAGTATATCCCGGCTTAAAATTAAGCCCTCGGCCGACAAAGCCCATGTCAACAGATCTATAAAAGAAACAGCTACTCCCAAGAGTTCATATAAAGAAATAGCCAACTAGAAAAGAAGTCCTGATTGGGCCATAGAGGCCACCATGATCTCTATACCCAAACTGAAAGCAGGTATATATCAAGACAATACATAAAACAACTAACAAGCTTCAACAAACCAACAAACTAGGCCAGCATGGCCATAACGTAGCTATACACCCCACACACTAGTCTGCAAGCCTCTAAGAGTAGTAAAGATTGGCGTGACAGGCCCCAGCCTACCTATAAAAATATATACAACAAAAGCTAACAAACCTCCGAACTCTGGCAGCTCCGGAGGAAAGGGGCTAGCCAACCGGATAGAAGTCAATCCTACTACTGAGGAGGTCTACAGGGTCATCTGTCGGGACCTGCATGCATGAATGTTGTACACCCAGACAATGGGGCATCAGTATGAAATAATGTATCGAGTATGAAAGGCAATAGACTATGAGCAGGTATCCTAATATACTGGGAGTAATCCGATAAATAAATCAAGGATAAGATAAGTGTACTGATCTGCTCCTAAATCTAAACATATCAAAAATAATAAAACAACAACCTAACCAAGCCCCCATAAGCTTGGCAGGTACAAACAACACACAAGACCACCTACCCAGGCCCCCATAAGCCCAGAAGGTGCCAATAAGTCTATATACCCCTATCGGTAGTCCCCTAGCCCTGTAGGCAATCACATAGCTCTCTTAGGTAATAATATAGCCCCGTAGGCAGCACATAGCTGTCTTAGGCATCAATATAGCTTATAGACAATTCATATCCCTCTTAGGCAACAACATGGCCCTGTAGGCAGCACTTAGCCTTCTTAGGCGTCAATATAGCCCCGTAGGCACCTCATAGCCCTTCTAGGCATCAATATAGCCCTGTAGGCAGAACATAGCGCTTCGAGGCATAGATCACATTCGTGCAGCTAACCACAACAGCTCCAAGGGCAACAATAACAATCCAATAGGCTAAAAGCGAGCAATTTAGCTATAAGAAACCTATACGAATAGCCTCTAAGTCGTGTCCAACATAGAGACGCTACTAACTGAATAAGAATCCCGATAAGAGAGGATTATATCCACTTGAGCAGCCAACGACCAAAAATAATGGCTACAAGTATAACAATGATAACAACCCAATTACATTGCTCCTAAGCTTTAAGGAAACATGCCGTAAGAAGGGAATAGCCTTAACATACCTTTTTCGCTAAATTCACGTGGCCTAACGACTTTTACTCACAGAACCCCTTGCTACTACAACAAGGCAGGACCATAATCAACATACAATAATAGAAGATACCACGATAATACGATGATACGATAAAAGATATGTATTTCCATTAAAAATTGCTATTTGCGGCTTATCAAAGCTAGAGTCGATGAAAGAAGGGTCTTACCTTGATCTTAAGTTCGTAATACTCTTCAAAACCTTAAAATATGTCCAAACCCTTACTGTCCCAACACCAAAGTATGATATGCTATGAAATCGATAAAACAAATTATACCATAATGACGAGCTCAATGCGTAGAACAACTTTCGTCAAGGACTTAAGTGGAGAAAATCTATAATTTTGTTGATCCTAGAAATGGGTTTCCTAAGTTTTCTGGTTCTTAACTAAAAAAATGAAGAAAAAGTCAAAGAAGAAGATATATAAAAAGTTCCACCGACCTAGGGCCCCACCTCAGGTGTCTGCTTGCGCAGTCTCGTGGAAATGTGAATATCTCTCTATTATGAAGTCGTATGAACAAACGGTTTGATGTGTTGAAAACTAGACTCGTAGACCTTCCATTTGATATGTTGAGGGCTCAATAACTCCATTTAGATTGGGATAAAACTCCGAGACTTTTGACTTAAATTTTAGAGAAATCGTTAAAAAGGAACTTACGATAACTTTCACCAACTTTTATTTTGCTACCTACCTAACTTCAAAATTTGAGATACAACCCTTGAACACTTAAATTATGACATACCATATCATTCTTAATTTATTACTCACCCTCTTTCCCTTTCCACGAAGGTACGAGTTAATTTTGACGTTTCGAAAAGTCGGAGTGTTACAACTTGTGCCCTGAATACCAAGTTTTTCACGACCCAAGGTAGCCCTTAGGCGTAACATTGCGTATAAGAACCTGAAAGGCCCCATAGAAGCCACTTAGCATACATCGTACAAGATCATAGATTTTAAAATATTTAAAAGACAGTTTCAACATACAAAGTTTTATAGAGAAAAGCATAAATCTAAACATCGTCTCAAAGCCATCTAGTACATCAAGTTCCAAAAATGACAGTAAAGACAAAAGGGAAACCAAAATTTGGTCCTCGGAATATGAGGACTCACCAATCTTCAATCTTCTATATGAGATCCCTAGCCACAGAAATGCGAATCTTTAAAGTCGGTCCCTACATTTGAGGAAATGTAGGCAAGAGTATGTGTTAGTACAAAATGCACTAAATATGATATTCATTCATTAAAGTATGAAATCATGCTAAAAGGGACATTTTCTTGCTATGCAAAGGCCCAGTTAAAACATAAGAGAAGAGGATTATAAAACATAAATGGAATCGTGATCAATGCAAGTAAAATTGTCTTTGAACACATGTTAGATACTTCTTGAAGTAACCTTATTTCATTATTATAGTGGGAATTATCCTTAACCGACATAAAGACCATGCGAGCTATAACATGATCCCCAGTGTCTCCCACACCGAAAAGAGTTGTCCTACTTGACAAGGTAAGACCATTGTTGAGCTAAAGTGGATCCACTAGCTAATGCATATATAGACAATCATCCTATGGTGGCATATAGGTAAGGGATAAGGAGATTTCTACTAGAAACCCGGCCTTAACTAGGGAGAGCTTCTATCTCAATATCCTCTCAGTGCTAAGCATAAATCCCACGGCGTAGTTATTAATCATAACTTGTATCATGTTCTATGGAAAGGCACAATTAAGTAACCAATCCAAGATAATGGCATATTAGGTTAGCTCCTTAGAACATGCATGAGAAAATCTTTCACCGTCCATGATCCTTTCATAATAGCTTTTAAGGCCCATAGTCATTCACTTCATGCTAGAGATGCCCCTAATACTAATAGAAATAGTTTGGAAATCGTGGCCTATGATCATTGATGGTATATCCGGATACCATACTAATCAAGACCTAATTTAGGAAAATAGCCCGTAAAGCATTGAGAAAAAAATCTAGATGTCATTCATGTCATGTAGCCAAGCTTCATAGAACATATAGACAATCTCATCTATAAACTTTTCTTGAGTCATAAACATACTTTCATGAACATTCTTACTTTTCAATAATTCATAATCTTCATCATGACTTCAAAGTCAAAGAATCTTTAAATTCATTTGCATCAATTTCATAAAGAGAAGACATGCATATTTTCATAAATTCATCTTTCATAGTTCAAGACACACATTATATCAACATAGCTTAGAAAACATCGATTGTCCATGGGTTCATGGGAAATTAACTTAAAAACATGCAATTACTTCAATTCATGCATAAAAGTTCATAAATCAATCAAATAAATCAACATTAAAAAGAACCCATGACACGAAAGAAAACCCTAACTCAATTGGGGAATTCAAACTTTGTAAATTGGAGAGTTTGGGAACTCCATGGAGGAAAGGGCTCTATGGATGAAAACTGTCATACCTCAATGTCAAAAGCTTTCCTTCAATGGTGGAATTGGAGACTTGACTTGCAAACCCTAGCTTTCTTCTTCAACTTCTAGAGAGAGAAATATTTGAGAGGAAGACTTGTTCTTCTTTAGGAATTTGAGAGAATGATTTCAATTGAGTAAATTTTAGGGTTGAAATACTTATATAGGGATTCTAAAAGAGGGAAAAACGACATGGTATTAAATTAAAACAATTTAGGGAATAGACCAAGAAGCCCCTAAAAATAATTGTCGTCACCAACGACGGTGGGGACCTATGGTCCGTGGTTCCACCCACAGACCATCTTGGTCCACCGTCGTTGGTTTCATAGACCACTAAATGTGGATCCCTAAACAACGGACCAGACCTACGTTCTGTGGGTCCATCGACGGACCGTGGACCACGGCCGTAGGTCCCAACTTTTACCTCAAAATTCTTCTAAGTCTGGGGACTCACCTACGACCATACCTACGATGCGTACATTGAACGACGGTCCTTCCTGGTGCACCGTAAAAAAAAGTACTGAAACTTGACATTTTGGAAAATCTCAACTTGCTATCCATGCCACAACATACGGACTGTCGTTCCACCTATGGTCCATGGATCGCATCGTCAGTGATAACACCAGATCTGTGAAAGATTGAAATTGTTTCTCCCTTTTTGAATATGAGGTGTTATAGTATCCTTCAACCCATTGAGTCCCAAAGAAACCTCTCATTTCAATATTTTTTGAATTCTTCAAACCTAGGGTTTATATGATCTTTATGGATTTTCAATGCAAATTAGTTTTTATGCATGAATATCCCGTAACTGCATGTTTTACTTATGAAGTCCATGTTCAAATGATATTTTTCATGAATCCTAATAATAAAAGTATTCTAATGACTCAAACTTATGCTATTTCATATGCATGTCTTAGATTATCAGATTTTCATGATCTATGATTCTTTCAAATAAAGTATTTTTTGGTATATATTCACTAATCATGATTTATGAGTACGCAATATTTATTAGCTATCAGATGATTCAGTATTATTAAATTATTATTGTCTTCATCTAATATTATATTTATTATGGGTGTTATACTTAGCACCGAGTGGATTAAGGGATGAAGGATTCCAGTCAACGTTCATGAACCTTCGGTAGAAATCTCTAAGTCCCAAAACTACTTGCCATGTTGGTCTTTATGTTTCCCAAGTTGGCACATCAGTTTAGTGGAACTACATAGTTATCATGTCGCTTAACTTGGCGAGTATTGGACATCCTCTTTTTGGTGTTGGGGTAGTACATTGAACTCCATGTAGTAGCTCACATGGTTTATATCGATTTTAGTATCTCCCACAGTCAGAATTTCAGTTATTACATGACAATGTACTGATGTATATCAGTTCGGTATATCTCAATTTTATTATGTTTAACTTTGTCTTTGCATCATCTTGTTTTATGGATTCAGCATGTACAATTATCACATTTATCATGCATTACCTTACATATTCATCATATTCAAAGTACTGACCACATACTTTCAGATTATATTATTTGATAATTTAGATTTTGATGCTCAGTATTCAGCTCATGGCTAATACTATCTCTAACCAGCTAGCAACAGTGCTTAGTGAGTCCTCATCTTTATGAGGACAACCCCTATGTTTCTTACAGCCATTTCCTTTCAGGTTTCAACCATTAGAGTTATCTAGGGATTTTACCTAACATCTCATATGAGTATATCTTTTCAGAGAGTTAGTTTAGATTCATCTATCTGTACTCACAAATTTGTCTATTGATATTTTTACACTATTTTAGTTCAGTTCAGCATTCATTTATCTTCTATTGGTATTGCATGTTGATTCTTAGTGTCATGCAAGACCATGAGGTTAGCTAGGGGTCACATGTGGCTCTAAGTATTGAGTCGCGACTAGGGGTAGTCTTGGGTCGTGATATATGACAACATGAATTTATTGACGACTGACGATTCAACTCATTATAAAAAGAAAAGAGAGTTCTTGGAGGCTAGTCGTTAAGATTTGATCAACCACAAATTACATCTAGATTAGTCGTTAACAATTTTTTTGATATTTAGATGATTTTATGGTAATAAAGTTTCTTCTATATTTCCATCTTACATCATGCATTTATGACTTTTATTGCACTCCCTAACTTGAATTTTATTTTTTATATTTGCAAGCTTTTAATAATCCAAATTCATTCCACGTCTTTCATGCCAATAAGAACAAAAATAATGGAAGCTCCTCGTTTCTTTAAGTTTGGGTATTCAAAATCGACTTGCCAATTTGGAGAATTTAATGCTTCAACATATAGACATAAGCAGATTTTGAGGACTTCAACTTACAAAATTGTTTGATTTGAGACTCCAACTTGCAAACATATAGAATTTGAAGAGTTTAACTTCTAAATTTGTAGAATTTGAAGACATCAATTTACATACTTGGTTGATTTAAAATCCAACTTACAGACTTGAAGAATTTGAAGATTTCATCTTGCATACTTGGTTGTTTTGAGACCCTAACTTGAAAATTTGTAGAATTTGAAAGGTTGAACTTGCATACTAAGTTGATTTGAGACCCAACTTGCAAACTTGTAGAATTTGAAAACTTCAACTTGCATACTTGGTTGATTGAGATCAAACTTGAAAACTTGGCTAAATTTGGAGACTTCTAGTTTGGAAGAAGCTCATGTATCAAAGGGGTTTTCCCTTGTCGAGGCACCACCATTTGGTGCAAGTCTGAAGCTTGATGAAAGAGTACTCATAGCCTTAACTTTCAGGTAGCAAATCTAGTGGGAACATGTATGTTTATAACACACATGCAACTGAACACAGAATGTAATTCTAAGGTCCTACGTATATCGGTGAAGAAGATCAAGTCATGCAAAATTTATACTCTTTAGGGCTAGTGTCACGACCCAGGGGTACCCCCTAGATGCAACATGGCGTATAGAGCCCCGAAGGACTCCATACAAGCCACTAAGCTCTCATAACATAAGAAATAGAACAATAAGAGTAAAATAATAGTCCAAGTCCAAATCATTTTATTAAAAAAAAAGTGGAAGTCTGAACACTTTATCTCATCATAGCCATCTAATACAATAGAATGAAATTGGGCCTAGCCCATACATCATGTCCAAAAGAGAAATACATGAAAGAAACTGAAAATAATAAACTCCGTCCTCAAAGCATGAGGACTTACCAAAGCTAGAAAATCATGAACTCAACTACTAGCCACGAGACTGGGAAACCTGTCCGTCGGACCCTACATTTGGGAAAAATGTAGTCAAGAGTATGCGTTAGTACAAAACAATGTACCGAGTATGATAGCCATCCATAAAACAGTTAAAACATGCTAAAAGGGACATTTCATTTCATGACATGCAATTGACCAAGCTAAACATGATATAAAAGAGTCATAAAACATAAGTCATAAAATCAAGTTCAATGCAAGCTAACTTCATCTTTAAAACCTTTGAACTCATGTGAGATACTTCTTGAAGTAACCTTAGTTCATTATTACTTGTGGATTATTACTTGTGGGGATTTAGCCTTAACCGACATAGAGACCATGTGAGCTATAACATGATCCCCCGGTGTCTACTACACCGAAAAGTGTTGTCCTACTTGCCAAGGTAGAACCATGAACTTCTAGCTTAAGTGGATCCACTAGCTAATCAACCTATGGGGGCACATATTTTAAGGGATAAGGAGATTGCTACTAGATATCCGGCCTCTACTACGGGGGAGCATCCATTTCTTGAGATTGTTTTTAGAAACCTGGCCTATACTACGGGAGAGCTTTCATCCCATTATCTATATCCACTCGGTGCTAAGCATAAATCCCACGGAATAGTCATTTCTTACTTGACCTCATTATTCATGAAGAGGTGTCCTTGGATAACCAATCCAAGCTAGTTCATTAGGATAGCTTTTCCTCTTTGATTCAATTAGGTGAGAAAGCCTTTCAACCTAAGAATCCTTACTATGTGAGAAAACCTTTCACATCATGCTTAGGTGTGTTTATGCGAATGTCCGTTCAACAACATAGCAACAACATCATCATTGATACTTTACTCTCAAAGCATCCTTAAAACATTTGCATAGATTTCATAAGAAAATGCATAAGTCCATAATTTACCTCTTGAGGTTCAAAACCCACTTTCAATCATCAATTCTTAGAAAATATGAGTTAGATATGGATTTAATCATAAATAAATATAAAACTAGTAATACATGCTTAATTTCATAAAACACTTACTTTGTACTCAAAATTCCACATCATATGATTCATAACTTGAAAACATGGGGATTACATGGGTTCATGGGAAAATCATCATAAAATCATCATATTTAATCAATTCATGCATAAGAGATCATAATTCAATCATATAAATCAATAATCTAAAGAACCCATGGCAATTGAAGAAAAGCCTAACTCAATTGGGGAATTCCACCATTAAAAATAGAGGAATTTGGGAACTCCATGGATGAAATGAATCCATGGATGAAAAATATTATACCTTGAATCCAAATGCTAGCCTTCGATGGAGGAATTGAGACCTTGTCTTGAAACCCTAGGTTGAATCTTCTTCTTCTTCAAGTTTCTAGAGAGAGAAATATTTGGAGAGGAGGTTAGGTTTTCTTTTGTGAATTTGGAAGAATGAAGTAAATAGGCTAATTTGGGGGTTGAAAACACTTATATAGGGGTCTTAGTGAAGGGTAAAATTACGTAGTATAGGAACTAATAAATTAGGAAAAGACCTAACTGCCCTTAAACTAACTGTTAGCTGGCACCGACCTACCAACCGCGGACCCCAGTCGACGGACCGTCGTCTGACCTATGGTCCGTTGTGGTGGACCGTCGGTGGTGGTCAGAGAGTTTTGGCCAATCTACGGACCCCTGGATCACGGACCGTGGACCCACCGATGGTCCGTTGGTCTTGTCGTGGTTCCTTCCCTGGACAACTTTTTGAATTGCCAATCCACAGACCGTCCTACGGTCCATGGTCCAACCCACGGGCCGTGGTTGACCCTTATGAATGGCATCTAGGAGTTCTGAGTTTTTCTATGGTTCCCTCTTTCAGATACGGGGTGTTATAATATCTCCCCATTGGGGTCATTTATCCTCGAATGAGATTAAAACTAGTTCTAAAAGCTTAGGAGAGGAACTAACAACCCAACCTAACAATGCAATGCATATAACCAAGGAGGAACTATCGACTCCAAGCTAGGACGTTCTCAAAACATCATAAGAGGGGTGAAACTAACTCTAACAGCCCATCATGCATGCAATGCACATATACAGGGAGGAAACATCAACTCCAAGCTAAACATACACAATGCATCATAAGGAAGTAGGAATGACATCTAGCAATCCAATATGCATGAATTTTCAGAATTACTCATGTTCAAGGAGGAACTACCTTCTCCAAGCTAAAAGCATGCTCAACACAATCTCATAGAGCTCATATGCAATTTGTCTCAAAAAGCATAGCTAAAGCATGTTCATCAATTCATCTAATGAAGTCTATAGGCAACTCATACTCAATGCACAACAACATGAGGAAAATCAATCATATAAACTCATTTTTCTTTCAAAACACCAGTTTTTCATGAACATGCATAACATAAGGAAATCATGGAAACACATAAAAACACAGGACTCCAAAACAAAGGTCAAACCAAGAGGAACTCATTACCTCAAGCTAGAGTAGGAGTAGAAGGAAAAAGATGAGGATATCGGGACATCATATCAGCCTCGACCTCCCAAGTAGCACCCTTCAACTAACTGATTCCTCCACAAAACTTTCACGGAAGCAACTTCCTTGTTTCTCAACCTCTAAACTTGCCGGTCCAAAATCTCAACCGGAACTTCCTCATAAGAAAGACTTTCATCAACTCCCAACCCTTCTAAGGAAACTATGTATGTCAGCTCACCAACACATTTCTTCAACATAGAGACATGGAAAACCGGATGCACCAATGCCAACTCATTTGGCAAATCTAACTCATAAGCAACCTTACCAACACGTCTCAAAATCTGATATGAGCCTACATATCGGGGTCTAAGCTTCCCTTTCTTACAAAACCTCATTACACCCTTCATGAGTGAGATTTTCAAGTAAACCCAATCATGAACATCAAACTCAAGATCTCTTCATCTCACATCGGCATATGTCTTTAGCCAACTTTGAGTCATTTTCAACCTTTCTCTAATGAGCTGAACTTTCTCTATGGCCTCATGTACCAATTCGGAACCTATTAGGGAAACTTCACCCACCTCAAACCAACCTTTAGGAGATCTACACCTCCTAACATAAAGAGCCTCAAATGGAGCCATACCAATACTCGAGTGATAGCTATTGTTATATGCAAACTCAATCAATGGCAAATAGTCATCCCAATTACCCTTAAGATCAATCACACAAGCTCTAAACAAGTCTTTCAAAGTTTAGATAGTACGCTCTGCTTGCCCATCGGTTTGGGGATGAAAGGTCGTGCTAAGCTTAACCTTAGTTCCAAGGACCTTTTGGAATGACTTTCAAAACTGAGAAGTGAATTGGGTACCATGATCGGAAATAATGGAAAAAGTCACTCCATGTAACTTTACCATTTTCTCTCAAGTACATCTTGGCATAGTCCTCCGAAGAATAGGAAACCTTGGCGGGAAGGAAATGAGCCGATTTCTTCATCCGATCTACTATCACCCAAATCGAATCATGTTGTCACCGGGTGCGAGGCAAACCAACAATAAATTCCATATTCAAGTCTTCCCACTTCCAAGTAGGAATGCTAATGTCTTGGGATAGACATCCTGGTCTCTGATGCTGAACCTTCACTTGTTGGCAATTTGGACACTTAGCCACAAATTCCAAAATATCCTTCTTCATCCCGTTCCACCAATAGACTTCCCGTAAATCACGGTATATCTTGGTGGCCCACGACTGAATGGAATACCGCAAACTATGGGCTTATGTCAAAATCTTCTCCCTCAAGTCATCCACAGTTGGAACACATAAACGACCTTGGTATCTAAATACCCCATCTCCCCCTTGGAAGAAAGCCTGAATGGATTTCTTAAGCATCGCTTCTTTCAATTTGACCAAAATTGGATCAAGACTATGCTTATCTTTCACATCCGCCACAAAAGATGATTCAGACCCATTGTGAACCATATCACCACCCTTTGTGGAGTCCATTAGTTGAACACCTAATCAGGCCAATCCATGAACATCTCGAACCAACTCTTTCTTCTCTTCTTCAATATGAGCCACACTACCCATAGACAACCGACTAAGAGCATCCGTTACCCCATTAGCTTTACCGGGGTGGTAAAGAACCTCATGTCATAATCTTTCAATAATTCAAGCCACATTCTTTGGCGAAGATTTAGATCTTTCTGATTGAACACATATTGCAAACTCTTGTTGTCGGTAAACACATCTACATGCACACCATACAAATAATGCCTCCAAATCTTTAAGGCAAAAACAACCGCCGCTAGTTCAAGGTCATGGGTAGGATAATTCTTCTCATGAATTTTAAGTTTCCTTGAGGCATAGGCAATAACTTTCCCATTTTGCATAAGCACACATCCTAGCCCAATTCTTGAAGAATCACAACAAACCACAAAACCAGTCGTCCCTTCCGGTAAGGTTAACACCGGAGCGGAAGTAAGTCTATCTTTCAACTCTTGGAAACTCTTCTCACATCCTTCGGACCATATGAACTTGGCCTTCTTTTGATTCAAAGCCGTCAAAGGAGAGGCAATTAAATAAAATCCCTCAACAAACCTTCTATAATAACCGGCTAAACCCAAGAACTTCTAATATCCGAAGGAGTTAGAGGTCTAGGACAACTCTTGACTGCATCCGACTTCTTAGGATCTACCTCAATACCCTTGCTTGAAACAATATGGCCAAGGAAAGCTACGGATCTTAGCCAAAAATCACATTTCCTAAACTTTGCAAAAAGCTGTTGATCTTTAATAATTTGCAACATGATCCTCAAATGATCAATATGATCATCCTCACTCCTTGAGTAGATCAAAATATCATCAATGAACACAATCACAAACATATTAATGTATTGTCTGAACACCATATTCATCAAATCCATAAATGCCACCGGAGCATTAGTCAACCCAAATGACATTACCGAAAATTCATAATGACCATATCAAGTTCGAAAATCCATCTTTGGAATGTCATCTTTTCTACCCATCAATTGGTGACAACCCGATCAAAGATCAATCTTAGAGAAATAACTTGCCCCTTGAAGTTGGTCAAATAAATCATCTATCCTTGAAAGAGGATACTTATTCTTAATAGTCACCTTGTTTAACTATCGAAAGTCGATACACATACGAAGAGAACCATCCTTCTTCCTAATGAACAAAACTGGCGCACCCCATGGAGAGATACTCGGTCAGATGAAACCCTTATCGAACAGATCTTTCAATTGTTCCTTCAACTCCTTATGTTCTGTCGGACCCATACGGTAAGGAGAAATAGAAATAAGTTGTGTATCTGGGAGAAGGTCAATACTGAAGTCTATTTCCCACTCGGGAAGAATACCAGGTAAGTCATCTGGGAACACTTCCACAAACTCATTTACAACGGGGACCGACTAAAGAGAAGGGGTTTCGAAATATACATCCCTCACCCTAACTAGATGGTAAATGCAACCCTTAGAGATCATCTTCCTAGCTTTAAGACAAGAGACAAACTGACCCTTAGGCATAGAATTTCCCCCCTTCCACTCTAGGACAGGCTCATTTGGAAACTGGAACTTGACTACACAAGTTCTACAATCAATAGAAGCATAACATGAGTGCATCCAATTCATACCAAGAATCACATCAAAGTCTAACATATCAAGCTCTATAAAGTCAACAAGAGTAACTCTATGGGACAAGGAAAGGTGACACTTTCTATATACCCTCTTAGCCACAATAGAATCACCAACAGGAGTAGAGACATAAAAAGGTTCTAACAACACATCAGGGAGCACATCAAATCTCATAGATACATATGGCGTCATAAAAGACAAAGTAGCACCGGGATCAAGTAAAGCATATACATCTAGTTGAAAAACTTTCAACGTACCGGTAACCACATCGGGAGAACTTTCTTTTTCCCCACGAGTCTGAAGTGCATATAAATGGTTTTGCTTAGGAGCATTAGAAGCCGAACCACTAGGAGGAGCTTGCTTGCCCTCTCTTCCTTTAGCCATAAGCATTTGGCAATCCCTCCTTTTGTGACCACTCTTACCATAACCGAAACAACCATCCGTGCCAGCTAGGCACTTACCCTCCTACTTCCTACCACACTTAGTACAAGTAGACCTAGACAATGAAGATCCACTACCATTACCTCCCTGAGGCTTAGGGTTAGACAATCTTTCTTTATTGAACTTTGGAGGAGCATTGGAGGAATCTTAACCGGAAAACCTTGGTCGAAACCTAGGACGACCTTGTCCATCAGACCTTGCATGAGAAAAATTTCCATCTCCTATCTTAGCCCTCTTTACCTCTCTAAACTTTTCCTTATGTTTTTCCTCCTCAATTTTTTGTGCATGAACCATGAGACGACAGATGTCCATTTCATGAATGAGCATGGCGGTTCGGCACTCTTTAACTACCATTTCGGACACACCCAAAATGAACTTACTCATTCTAGCCCTTGAATCTGTAACCATTATTGGAGCATACTTAGACAATTGAGTGTACTTTAGAGAATATTCCCTCACACTCATACTCCCTTATCAGAGGTTAATGAACTCAAGCACCTTGACTTCCCTCATCTCAAGGGGAAAGAACCTATCAAGAAAAGAGGCTTTAAGCTTCTCACAATCAAGAGGACCCGCATCTTCCTGTCTCCCTTCCTTTCATTGGTTATACCATATTTGAGCCACACCTTTTAGTTGATAAGCAACTAACTCTGCCTTTTTCATTGGCGTCACTCCCATGATCATCAAAACCTTATAGACCTCATTAATGAACTCTTGAGGATCTTCCTCAACTTTAGAACCATAAAACTCCGGAGGATTCTTCCTAGTGAAGTCCCTCACTCTTGAAGCCGTCGTACCCACATTTGGGTTCACGGGAACCGTAACCTCCCTATTTACTTGGGCCGTCACCGCTTGAGCCAATAGATTGAAAAGCAGCCCTAAACTCCGCATTAGACACTTGTTCGGCCAAAGGATCAACCGGAACTTTAAAAGCTTAGGGAGGAGCTTCTTGTTCCTCATTCTCCCTCACATTCCTTCTAGCATAAGCCCTTCGGGTAGCCATATCCTAAAGAAAATAGGATAAGGATTAGGAGAGAGACTTTATAGAGCTAAACTCTATCGCAGGACTTAAGAGTAGTGAAAGAAGTGGAGTTACCTAATCATCTTATAGCCTCTCATTCAAAAATGTGGCGCACTTCACACTCATAAAAAAGACTCTACTAGACGTGGCTTATGATACAACCTAGGACCATTCTAAACCCTGTGCTCTCATACCAAGTTTATCACGACCCAGGGGTACCCCCTAGAGGCAACATGGCGTATAGAACCCTGAAGGACTCCATACAAGCCACTTAGCTGTCATAACATAAGAAATAGAACAATAAGAGTAAAATAATAGTCCAAGTCCAAATCATTTTATAAAAGAAAAGTGGAAGTCTAAACACTTTGTCTCATCATAGCCATCTAATACAATAGAATGAAATTGGGCCTTGCCAATACATCATGTCCAAAAGAGAAATACATGAAAGAAACAGAAAACATAAACTCCATCCTCGAAGCATGAGGATTCACCAAAGATTGGAAATCACGAACTCAACTACTCGCCACGAGACTTGGAAACCTGTCTATCGGACCCTACATTTGGGGAAAATATAGGCAAGTGTATGTGTTAGTACAAAACAATGTACCAAGTATGATAGGCATGCATAAGACAGTTAGAACATGCTAAAAGGGACATTTCATTTCATGACATACAATTGACCAAGCTAAACATGATATAAAAGAGTCATAAAACATAAGTCATAAAATCATGGTCAATGCAAGCTAACTTCATCTTTAAAACCCTTGAAATCATATGAGATACTTCTTGAAGTGACCTTAGTTCATTATTACTTGTAGGGAATTAGCCTTAACCGACATAGAGATCATGAGAGCTATAACATGATCCCCTGGTATCTCCCACACCGAAAAAGGTTGTCCTACTTACCAAGGTAGACCCATGAACTTCTAGCTTAAGTGGATACACTAGCTAATCAACCTATGGGGACACATAGTTTAAGGGATAAGGAGATTGCTACTAGAAACCCGGCCTCTACTATGGGGGACCTTCCATCTCATGAGATTGCTTCTAGAAACCGAGCCTCCACTATGGGAGAGCTTCCATCCAATTATCAATATCCACTCGGTGCTAAGCATAAATCCCACGGAATAGCCATATCTTACTTGATCTCATTATTCATGAAAGGTGTCCTTGGACAACCAATCCAAGCTAGTTCATTAGGATAGCTCTTCCTCTTTGATTCAATTAGGTGAGAAACCCTTTCAACCTAAGAATCCTTACTATGTGAGAAAACCTTTCACATCATGCTTAGGTGTGTTTATGAGAATGTCCTTTCAACAACACAACAACAACATCATCATTGATACTTTACTCTCAAAGCATCCTTAATACATTTGCATAATTTCATAAGAAAATGCACAAGTCCATAATTTACCTCTTGAGGTTCAAAACCCACTTTCAAGCATCAATGCTTATAAAACATGGGTTAGATATGGATTTCATCATAAATACATGTAAAACTAGTAATACATGCTTAATTTCATAAAATACTTGCTTTATACTCAAAATCCCACATCATATGATTCATAACTTGAAAACATGGGGATTACATGGGTTCATGAGGAGATAATCATAAAATCATCATATTTCATCAATTAATGCATAAGAGATCATAATTCAATCATATAAATCAATAATCAAAAGAACCTATGGTAATTGAAGAAAACCCTAACTCAATTGGGAAATTCTACCTTTAGAAATAGAGGGATTTTGGAACTCCATGGATGAAAACTATCATACCTTGAATCAAAATTCTAGGGTTCAATGGAGGAATTGAGACCTTGACTTGAAACCCTAGGTTAAATCTTCTTCTTCTTCAAGTTTCTAGAGAGAGAAATATTTGGAGAGGAGATTTGGTTTTCTTTTGTGAATTTGGTAGAATGAAGTGAATGGGCTAATTTGAGAGTTGAAAACACTTATATAGGGGTCTTAGTGAAGGGTAAAACGACGTAGTATAGTAACTAATTAATTAGGAAAAGACCCAACTGCCCTTGAATTAACTGTCTACTGTCACCAACCTACCAACCACGGACCCCAGTTGACGGACCATCGTCTGACCTACGGTCCGTCCTGGTGGACCATCGGTGGTGGTCAGAGAGTTTTGGCCAATCTACGGACCCCTGGACCATGGATCGTGGACCCACCGACTGTCCGTATGTCCAGTCGTGGTTCCTACCCTGGAAAACTTTTTGAGTGGCCAATCCACTAATCCTCTTACAGTCTGTGGTCCAACCCACGGGCTGTGGTTGGCCCTCGTGGATGGCATCCGGGAGTTCTGAATTTTGCAACATTGCTCTTTTGGATAAGGGGTGTTACTGCTAGGAGGAATATACAGTTTATGCTCATACCTTAAGGTGCATCATCTTGCTTCAAGGATAGTACCTCTATAGAAATTTTGTGTCACAACCCAAAAATCGGGTGTTATGGCACCTACTTTATCCCACCAAGACAGGTCAGCCTATAGGACCCTCAACAAGGGTAAATGCGGAAGTAAGAAAAAAGTTAATTATCTAGATATGATATACATATAAACATTACGTAAATAAAAACATAACAAGACCTCCAAAAAACCATGTGTCACATTTACCATCCACTAAATAACAATACAAATTTGTGTAAAAGAACGAGTTTGAATGTCTTTGATACGAGAATAGTAGAAAGACATAATAAAACAATATGTGATATCTTTTGGGATGACTAGAAGCTACTTCACGAATCTCAGATGATGATGGAGGAGAATGATCAAGACAACCCAGGCTCATAACCTACACAAATGAAGAAAGCAAGGGAGTGAGTACCAAACAACAAAAGTACTCAAAATGTATCCCTAGCTAACCCTAAATAATGTAATACTAAACACAACATACCCTGGAACACTATTTGAACCTCGACATACTACAACCTACATGGAATTCAGAACCCAACCCATCCTAGCAACTTCAAAAATAATAAGAATGAACACAATACATGTAATACATAATATTGCACACCATCAGAGTCTCCATAGAACCATAACAACCTTTCAGATTCAATAACCACAGTATATACAAATTCACTTATAAAGCCAAGCAACGATGATGAGGTGCAATGCGATGTAATGCAATTGTCCTAAAGTGTTATACATGTCTTTCCTATTGATATACACCTACTGATCAAGTAAAACAGGACCCATGGGGGACATATCTTTCTATGCACCTACCCTAGCGGACGGCACATCCCTCAAATATCATATCATCCCCGGTATGGGGCACATCCCTCGAAATCATATCATATCATCCCCAGTGCAAGGCACGCCCCCCAAAGTCATATCCCCTTTGTATTTCTTTTTATCAATATCACATAGCGCCACATCATAGTGGTGCCTCAATACCAATGCAAATAATCATGATAAAATGCATAATGAGCCGATGACAATTTCACCTCAACAATCAATCGCACCAACCATGGGCATAACATCAATAAGGATTCATAATAGTCATCCAAGGTCACTCATGGCACATCACATATTAATATTTCAACGATTACATTATACCCCACATGATCATTACTACCATTCGGACAATATTTGATAACATGTAGAAAATACGTTGATCTTCATCATTCTTCATTACTCCCAAACACACAAACAAGGCATACAAGGTTCAACAAATTTTTTATAACGTCAAAGAGGTCCACTTGTCCAAAAAAAGAAGAAAATCAACTCGACACTTGATCCTTTCCTTTTTGTTGAGCCTCTGAAGTCACAAAATCTAATGAAATAAATAATCCTCATAAGCAATATGAAGAACGATACACATAAAGCTGATTTTGAAAACCGGGTCTGAATCGACCCATAAAGTGAAACCCAAGGGCTAATGATACATCTTGATTTTTTATGAAAAATCATAATACCCAAAGGTTTTGGAAGTTACATGCAAAATCGTAACATAAAACGAGTAAGGAATCAAATTTAAAAGTCTAAATTATTAAAAACCCAAGTTCAAGAGAAACTTTTCAATCCTATAAAATTCAAAAAACAAGGGTTTGATGCAAAAATCATGAAATAATAATTGGGTAACGAAGGATTGGGGTTAAAATCACTTACTCAAATGTTTAATCTTGAAAACCCCCCTTTGAAATTGCCTACACAAAGCTCCCAAGGCTAAAAAATGGAAAATGGGGAAGAAACACCATGTCATGACCCCAATGAACACCCTAGGCGTCATATGGCGTATAGATCCCCGAGAGGCCCTACAAAATCCACCTAGCATACATCATACAAGATAGTAGAAATAAAGATTTCAAAAAACACTCTTATATCAATAAAGAGTTTGACAAAAGTGGAAGTCTACATATGTCTCAATAATCCATCTACTACATCAATAGAAGTGATTGGAACATAACTCATACATCTCATACAACGTTTGAAAATTGAAAAAACCATAAAGTAGTAAAAGTGTGTTTGTCCACAGAACATGACGACTCACCAATCTTCAAAAGCCCAAAAAGATGAACTATCCATGAGTATAAGAGGTAGGAGCATCAGACTCTACATTAGTGAAACAATGTAGGCACAAGTATGCATTAGTACATGGAATTTACTAAGTATGATAGCAATGCATAAGAGTTATGAAATTATGATAAAAAGGACTTTACGTGACACGAAATGACCAAGCTAAATCATAAGATAAAGATTTAGGAAACATATGTCAAAATCATGGTCAATGCAAGCTAAACATCTTTAAAACACTTGTAAGATACTTTAGAAAGTAACCTTAGTTAATTATTGTAGGAACTATACCATATAACTGACATAAACCATGTGAGCTATAACATAGAATCCGATGTCCATCCCACACCAAAAAGAGATGTCCTTACTTTCCAAGGTAAGAGCCATACATTTGAGCTAAAGTGGATCCACTAGTTAATGTCTATCTAAGACAAACCTATGGTAGCACATAGTTATGGGATAGGGAAATTGCTACTAGAAACCCGGCCTCTGATTACGGGACAACTTCCATCCCAATATCCTCTCAGTGCTAAGTATAAATCCCACGAAATACTCATTAATTATATTTATCTTATTATTCATGGAAAGGTACAATTAAGCAACCAATCCAAACTAGAGTTCATTTAGAATAGCTCCTATATCTTGATTCAACTTAGGTGAGAAAACCTTTCAACCCATATTAATCCTTTTTGTTAGAAAACCTTTCACAATAAATACAACATTGATATATTACTCTCAAAGCATCATGAAATCATTTACATCAAAAAAAAAAAATATGCATATCTTCATAAATTCATATTTCATAGTTCATAAGCATAATCATGTGTTCATAGTTTAAAATTCATGGATCATGCATGGGTTCTTATGAACGTAACTCTAAAATATGTAATTACTTCAATTCATGCATAAATAGATAGAAAACAATCAATTAGGTGATAATTGAAAATAACCCACGAAGATTGAAGAAAACCGTAACTTGAATTTAGAATCTATATTTACAAAATTAGAGGTTTAGAAACGCTATGGAGGAAAGGACTCCATAGATGAATATTAACATACCTTGGATTTCAAAGCCCAATTGATATGCTGAGTTTAAGGTCTTGGTGCTTGAAACCTCATATTGCTCTTCCTTGAGTTAAGGGAATTTGAAGGGGATGAACTTGGAGGGAATTTAGGGGAATGATTTCGAATGGGGTAGTTTTAGGGCCTAAAAGATTTATATAGTGCTTAGGATTAGGACCAAAATGACCTAGTTTAGATATTAATCAATCATGGAAAAAACCCAAAATCCCCTTAAAATTAACTGCCGGATCGTTCTACGGACCATCCTGATCAACCATAGAAATGTTCTGAGAACCCTTACTTTGACCAACTTTTGATGGACACACTCTATAGCTCGTAGGTCTGTCCAAGAGAAAGAAAGATTCCATCCCGTCTTTAAAGCAATGGTCTGCGACTCCGCGTAGACACCGATCGTAGAAACCAACTTGACCCCTTAAAATTTTATTAAGTCTGGGACCTACCTACTATACCTATCTACGACTCGTGTAATGGATGACGGGCCGTCCTACTCAACCATAAAAAAAGGTACTGGGACTTCATTTTGAAAAATTATTTCCCCCCTCCCTACGTTTTCCATCTACGGACCATAGAAGCTTCTACAGTCTGTAGAAGGAACCCTTAGAAATAGCCTGTAGCCCAAAAATTCCTTTTCTTCATTTTCCGAACCCGAGGTGTTACAATATCTCCCCCTCGGGAACATTAGTCCTCGAATGGGACTCAAGCTAGCATGAAAAGGATAAGATAGAACCTAACAACCCAATATGAATGCAATTTAATCAAATAAACATAACAAAGGAGGCACATCGACTCCCAGCTAAATCATATTCATAACATCCTTTTATAAGACATACATGCAAATCTTACTCAAATGCACATAATTATGAGCATGCATGCAGGAGGAAACATGAGAATGACTAAGACACATGAAACGAAAGGATGAACCATGAGGAACTAAATACCTCAAGGTAGAGTAGGATTAGAGGGAAATAGATGAGGATATTGGGACATCATATTGTCCTCGACCTCCCAAGTAGCACCCTCAACTAACTGATTCCTCCACAACACTTTTACGAATGCAACTACCTTATTTCTCAACTCTTTGACTTGCCGGTCCAAAATCTCAATCACAACTTCTTCATAAGAAAAACTCTCTTTTATACCAAGACTCTCCAATGGTACAATAGACGTTAGATCACGAATGCACTTCTTCAACAAAGAAACATGGAAAACAAGATGTACCGATGCTAAGTTATTAGGCAAATCAAGTTCATAAGCAACCTTACCAATATGCCTCAAATTCTGATATGGGCCCACATAACAGGGACTAAGCTTCCTTTTCTTCCCAAATCTCATCACACTCTTCAAGGGTGAAATTTTAAAGTAGACCCAATCATCTATCTCAAACTTAAGATCTCTTCTTCAAACATCACCATAGGACTTTTGTTGACTTTGAGATGTTTTCAATCTTTCTCTAATAAGCCGAACTTTCTCCATAGCCTCATGTATCACTTCGGGACCTATCAATGCAACCTCACGAACTTGAAACCAACCTATAGGAGATCTACACCTCCCAAAATAAAGAGCCTCAAATGGAGCCATACTAATGCTTGAATGATAACTATTATTATAAGAAAACTTCATCAAAAGAAAGTAATCAACCCATTACCCTTGAAGTCAATCACATTATCTCTCAACATATCTTCCAAAGTCTGAATAGTACGCTCCGCTTGCCCATCTATTTGTACTAAGCTTGACACGAGTACCTTGACCCTATTGGAAAGACTTCCAAAATTGAGAAGTAAATTGGGTACTACGATCAGAGATAATGGATAGGGGAACTCCATGAAATCTTATAATCTCCCTTAGATACAACTTAGCATAGTCTTCCGCCGAACAGGAAACCTCGGTGGTAATGAAATGAGCGGACTTTGTCATACATTCTATAATAATACAAATCAAGTCATGGTGCCACCGGGTGCGGGGTAAACAAACAATAAAGCCCATATTCAAGTCCCCCCACTTCCAAGAGGAATGCTTATATCTTGGGATAAACCTCCCGAATTTTGATGCTCAACATTCACTTGTTTACAATTAGGATACTTAGCCACGAATTTCGCAATATCCTTCTTCATCCCATTCCACCAATAGACCTCCCACAAGCCACGGTACATCTTGGTGGCTCCTGGGTGAATGTAATATCGAGAACTACGGGCTTCTGCCAAAATTTTCTCTCCCAAGTCATCAACATTTGGAACACACAAATGACCTTGATATCGTAGCAGTCCATCTCCCATTTGGGAGAAAGACTCAATAGACTTCTTAAGCAATGCTTCCTTCAACTCTACTAAAATTAGATCAAGACCTTGCTTGACTTTCACATCCAACACCAAACACAATTTTGAACCGTTATGAACAACAACAACACCTACACTTGAATAAACCAACTGAACACCTAGACAAGATAGTCGATGGACATATCAAATCAAATATTTCTTATCTTCCACAACATGAGTGACACTACCCATTGATAGTCGACTTAGATCATCCACCACCTCATTCACCTTATTGGGGTTATAGAGAACACTCATGTCATAATCCTTTAGCAACTCAAGCCACATCCTTTGACGAAGATTTAGATCTGTTCGCTTGAACACATATTACAAACTCGTGGTGGGTAAAGACATCAACATGGACACCATACAAGTAATGCCTCTAAATCTTTAAGGCAAAAACAACCGCCGCTAGTTCCAAATCATAGGTAGGATAGTTTGTTTCATGAACCTTGAGTTGCATTTAAGCATAGGCAATAACCTTCCCATTTTTCATAAGAACACATCCTAATCCAATCCTTGAAACATCACAGTAAGCAAAAAATAGGATCTTTTCGGTAAGGTCACTACCGGCTCGGAGGTAAGTCTGTCTTTCAATTATTGAAAACTCTTCTCACCCACTTCTGACCATAAGAACCTAACTTTATTTTGGATCAATGCAGTCAATGGAGAGGCGATCGAAGAAAACCCTTCCATGAATCTTCTATAATGACAAGACAAACCCAAGAAAATTCAAATATCCAAAGAAGAAAGAGATCTAGGCCAACTCTTCACCACATCCTTCTTCTTAGGGTCTACCTCAATACCCTTACCGGAAATGATGTGACCAAGAAAAGCCACATGTCTTAACAAAACTTCACTTTTACTAAATTTTGCAAAGAGTGGTTAGTCCTTGAGGATTCGCAACACAATCCTCAATTGATCAACATGCTCATCTTCACTCTTTGAGTAAATCAAGATGTCATCGATAAACACAATCACAAATATGTCTAGGTATTGTTTAAACATTCTATTCATCAAGTTCATAAACACGGCTGGGGTATTAGTCAAACCAAATGACATTACCAAAATCTCATAGTGACCATACCGAGTCCAAAAAGCCATCTTCGGAATGACGTCTTCCTTCAATCTCAATTGGTGAGAACCCAACCGGAGGTCAATCTTAGAGAAATAACTCTCTCATTAGAGTTGATCAAACAAATCATCTATCTATGGAAGAGGATACTTTCTCTTAATGCTAATATTGTTCAATTTTCATTAGTCAATACAGAGTGAAAGTGAACCATCATTCTTATGAACAAACAAACTGGAGCACCCCATGGAGAAATCCTCAGTTGGATGAAACCCTTATCCAACAAATCCTTCAATTGTTCTTTCAATTCCTTAGGTTCTACCTGAGCCATACAGTAAGAAGGAATAGAGATAGGTTGTGTATCTGGGAGAAGGTAAATACCAAAGTCTATTTCTCTCTCGGGAGGAATACCTAGTAAATTATCTAGAAACACTTCAGGAAACTCCTTTATAATGGAGACCGACTCAAGAATAGGAGTTTCAGAATCCGTATACCTAACCCATACTAGATGATATATGCAACCCTTAGAAATCATTTTTCTAGCTTTAAGATAAGAAACAAACTAACTCTTAGGCATAAAATTTCCCCCTTTCCACCCTATGAAGGGCTCATTTTGAAATTGAAACTTAGCCACTTGGGTTCTACAATCAATAGAATCATAACAAGAATGGAGCCAATCCATACAAAGAATAACATCGAAATCTAACATATCTAGCTCTAAAAGATAAAAATGAGTGACGCTATGGGATAATGAGATGGGATAATTTCTATAGATTCTCATAGCCACAATAGATTCACCAATAGGAGTAGAGACAAAAAAAAAGGTCTAGCAACACATCCGAAGAAACATCAAACATCATAGCCACATATGGCATTACAAAAGGGAAAGTAGCTCCAGGATCAAGCAAATCATAAACATCAAGATGAAAGACTTTCCACATACTGGTGACCACATTAGGAGAACCCTCTTACTCATGATGAGTTTGAAGTACATAAAATCTGGTTTTCTTTGGTGCACTTGTACCTGAACCAGAGGCGGAGCTTGCCTACCTTCTCTTCCCTTAGTAGTAAGTGACGGATAACCCCTTATCTTGTGACCACTCTTACCAAAACCAAAGAAGCCATCTGTACCGTCTAATACCCTCATGATTCCTTCCACACACAGCACAAGTAGATAATGAAGATCCACGGCTGTTTCTTCTTTGGGGCTTAGGGTTAGGCACCTATCTTTGTTGAAATTTGGAAACAAAGCATTAGAGGAACCTTCACCGGAGGACCTTTGTCGGAATCTAGAACGACCATATCCATCAGACCTTGAATGTGAAAAGTCACCACCACCGGTCCTTGCCCTCCTTCCCTCCCTAGATCTTTTCTTAAGTTTATTTTCTTCAATTTGTTGAGAATGTATCACTAGGCGAGAAATATCCATTTCCTTAATGAGCGTGGTTGTACAATATTCCTTAACCACCATTTCGGACACATGATACGCCCAAATTACACTTCCCTAAAGAAGTATAAGTGATCGTTGCCAAATAAAGAACCCAAATTATAGGTTGGGGTCGATCCCACGAGGAATATGGTTCAGACTTAAACTTACTCACTATTATCTCCGTTTAGTCAAACTATTTCCGAGAAAAGTAAACAGGGGGGTTTGTATCTAAAGTAACAGATTTTTTGATTAATTAACAAGTAAACAAGATTCAAACTTTGAGTTATCAATATGAGATGGAAACTAGGGTATATGTGTTCCCGACAAGCTCTTAACACAGTAATCCTAATAATAGTAATCATTTCCTAGTGTTTGATATGCAAGATTGGTAAGTTGGGTATCCCTAAGTGATTGGTCCCCCAAGTAGGGAATTTCACCATGCAACTTGGTCCTTCTGTGGGTGTATGCTTTACTAACCCTTACATTTACCCCAGATTAGTCATCATATCAATTTAGCTAGGTTTTCACCCTCACTTCAATGGAAATCAGACTATTAGATAGCATCCACTAAATCTCTGTTGTTTAATCGTTTTCTCATTCATTACCTCCTTGGTCCGGCAAGTAGGAATGAGGCTAGTTCTAATGTTGGCCACCGTTAAAAATACATCTAAATGAAAGGATTAACAATACATGCATAAATACTATTCAAGAATTACTTAATTATCATTCATACTTTGTTAATTTCTCATGGTTTCCACAACCCTAGTTGTGGATTTAGATACTCATGCTTGAGATTTCACAATTCATAATTAGGTTAAAAGAATTCATGAACTTACAGTTAGAATAGATGAAACCCGAGATCTTGAATTGAAATTCAAAGTAAAAATTGTATAAAATGAATTTTGTAAATTAAATTGCTAAGAGTTTGCAAAATAATTACCAAAGACAAAGAACTAAAAGTATATAATAATGTCTAACTCCCAAAAGTGAGAATTACAACTACTATTTATAGAAAACAAATCCCAAACTAAGTAGGAAAAAAAATAAGGAAATAAACTGCTCAGACGCGGTTTCAATCAACGCTTCGACCTACGGACCATGGGTCGACCTACGGTCCGTATCTCACCTCCGTGGTTCAGGTACTGGAACCTCAAATTCTCTAATCTCATTGACGGATATGCAGTACGGTCCGTCGTTGCCTCCGTGGTTCCACACTTGGTCAGATTTCCCTGAACATGCACCTACGCTTGCCCACCTATGGTCTGTAGATTGGACTACGGTCTGTTCTGTCACTCCGTGGTTCTATCCACAGCCAGTCACTGGACCTACGGTCCGTCGTTGGCTACTTCTGTAATTTCCAGCTCGCATCTTCATCAACCGCATCCAAACCTATTTCTAGCAGGAATTACAAACAAACTATTATATCTAATAACAAATTAGCCCAAGACACACACAAACTTTAAGTGATATGCATCAAAAATACCATAAACTCACGGTATATCAACACACCCGAAACAAACTTGCGTATCTTTGCCCTAGTATTGGGAACCATATGTAGACAATTGTGTGAATTTCAAGTCATACTCTTTCACACTCATATTCCTTTGATAATGGTTAATGAACTCAAGAACTTTGACCTCCCTCATATCAAGGGTAAAGAACCTATCATGGAAAGTAACTTTGAACTTTTCCCAATCAAGAGGACCCACATCAACCGCCCTCTCTTTCTTCCATTGGTTGAACCAAACTTGAGCAACACCCTTAAGTTGATAAGCGACCAATTTTGCTTTTTTCACGAGCGTCACTCCCATGATCATCAAAACCTTATATACCTCATCAATGAACTCTTAAGGATCTTCCTCAACCTTGGAACCATGAAACTCATGGGGATTCATTCTATTGAAGTCCCTTACTCTAGTTGCCACCGTACCCACATTTAGGTTTATGGGGACTACAACCTCCCTATTGGCTTGAGTCATCATGGCTTGGGCCAACACTTTAATAGCATCTTGAAACTCCACATTAGTCACTTGTTCAGCCAAAGGGTCGGCCGAAACTTGAGGAGCTTCTCGATCCACATTCTCACCCGCATTCCATTTAATGTATGCTCTTCGAGGGGCCATATCCTTAAAAGCATCGGATAAGGATTAGGAGAGGGAAATATAGAGTTATACTATGTTGCATGACTTTAGAGTAATGAACGAAGTAGATCTTCCTAAACATCTTATAGTCTCTTATTCACATATGTGGCGCACTTCACACTCATGTACACGACTCTAGTCGACGTGGCTTATGAGACATCCTAGGTCTTTTCTAAACGTTGTGCTCTGAATACCAAGTTTGTCACGACCCCAAAGTACACCCTAGGCGTAACATGACGTATATACCCTCGAGAGGCCCTAAACAAGCCTAAGGCATACATCATACAAGATAATAGAAATAAAGATTTCAAAGAACAATCTTATGTCAATAAAGAGTTTGAAAAAAGCGGAAGTCTACATAAGTCTCAATAAGCCATCTACTACATCAATAGAAGTGATTGAGACGTAACTCATACATCACATACAACACTTGAAAATTGAAGAAAATAGAAAGTAGTAAAAGTGTCTCAGTCCTCAGAATATGAGGACTCACCAATCTTCAAAATCCTAAAAGGATGAACTATCCACGAGTATGATAGGTAGGAGCGTCATACCCAACATTAGTGAAACAATGTAGGAACAAGTATGCATTACTACATGGAATGTACTAAGTATAATAGCAATGCATAAGATTTTTAAAATCATGCTAAAAAGGACTTTACGTGACATGCAATGACCAAGCTAAATCATACGATAAAGAGTTAGGAAACATCACTACAACAAATCTAATATATAGCTACGAAATTATTAGCTACGACATGAAATTCGTCACTAATTATTCATTTTTTGTGACAAAAATTACTTTTCGTGATTAAATATATGAGACACATACTTTTAGTGACGAAACATAAAAAATTGTAGTAAAATTTTGTCCACTAAAGTTTCCCACCAAAAAATAAATTGGCGCCATTTATTAAGTACTGTTAATCACGAATTAAAAGTTATCATTAACACATTATTTTGTCACTAGTGATGTATCTAATTCGTGACAAATTATTTTTTGTCTTGAAATTAATTACTTTTTGGGAAAAAAAAAATTTCATCTAAAAAAATATGTTTTACAATAGTGAAAAATTAGATTTTGTAGTTAAATATTATAAGTTTTAGCTATAAAAATTTAGATTTAATTGTGACATTTATTTTTGTCACTAATAATATAAACAATTGGTGACAATTAATTTATTGTCTCTAATCAACCTATGATTTAGTGACAATAAAAAATTGTCACAATATATGGAAGGTGTTAAATAGTGACGACTTAAATTTATAGTTTAATAATTCAACCATTTGCTATAAAAAAATCATAGCTAAATACAAAGTTTTCTTTAGCTACGATTGTTCATAATTAGAGAAAATAACATAAATGGTTCCTGAACTATTGGAGTAGGTCTAAAATAGTACCTTAACTATATATTTACCAAATTTAGTCCTTTAACTATCCAAAATGTTACCAACTTTGGTCCCTCAACTATATACTTATCGTTCTTAGTCTCTTAACTATATATTTATCGGGTTTAGTCCTTTAAGTATTCAAAAACTTATCAGATTTGATCTATGCCTATTTTTTTATATACAACTTAGGAATATATTAACGAAATGCATGCCTCTATGAAATTAATTCTTCAACCCATTTTTTCAGTTATTTCATTGTTGCTAATGAATTGAATATATTGTGTTCCTTTCTTTAGTTGTTAACGGTTCATAATCAGCGTGATTTTTAAAAAAAATTATTTTTCATACAAAATAAAAATAAGAGATTTGATCTTATTACTCAAATTTCTCTACGTAAAATAAAACGAACAAAATAATAAAATCGGTCTATTTCAAAATAGAAAAAATCTAAAGGAAAAGTTACAAACCTAACATTTTATCAAAATTAACCTTATGAATCACTTTAAATTAATAAATTTTAATTTATCGATTAGATAATACCTCTACAAAAAAAAATATTTCATGGTCTCACCTATATTAATTTAGCGAGGTTTTACTATTATTTGAAGAAAAAGTAGCGGAAAAAGAGATACTTGGAAAAATGGAATAAATTTTTTTTTTTTTTACGGAGGCATGAATTTCGTAAATATACTAAGACCAAACCTGATAAGTTTTTGAATATTTAAAGGGCTAAAATTGGTAAGTATATTGTTAATGGGCTAAAAATGGTAAGTATATACTTAAACGACCAAACTTGATAATATTTTGGATAGTTAAAGGACTAAATCCGATAAATATACAGTTACGAGACTATTTTAGACCTACTCCAATAGCTCAGGGACCATTTATGTCATTCTACCTTCGTAATTACCAGTGACAACTAACAAAAAGAATAATACAAATGATTCATAAGGAATAGACAGAGTCCATTCGTTAATTAGGGAGGGGGGGTTCGATTTTGTAAAATGACAAAATTTAACTCAATAATTTTTTTAAAATTATGCAATTATATGTGAGTTGGTATTATTCTACCACTAGATCACTAATATTTGTTGGTTTAAGACTTCCAATTTTTATTTGTTACGCTTTCATCGATAAAGACGATAGAAAAAATAATTTCTCAAATTTTGGTGCTAATTTTGTGCATGTCTATCGATTTTGTGGTTGATTAACGGTACAGACTAAATCGATCTATTTGCTTCTGTCAAAAAATACATACATATTTAGTAGTGATTCAACATACGCAGAGCAACTATACAGAGATAACATCGACTTACAAACTTAGACTTTGCAAAGGTACGAAAAATTTCATGCATTTCTATTAAAATTTTCCACCATTATGAAAATTGAAATAAACTAAAAAAATAAAAGTACAAATGAAAGAAATTAACCAACCAGGATTTCAAATTTATTATGATATTGTACTATAGTTATAGATATCAATATTTAAAAAAAAAATCGGTTTACTAATCGAATCGAACTTATTATTATATTTATTTTAATAAAAATATCGAAGGTTTAATTTTATATAGATTTATAATTGTACTGTATATTTTTTAATTTTTTGAAAATAAATAAATAAAATGACATAATCATACTGAATATATTTAGAGATATTTTCAAAAATTTACAGTCTTGTAAAACTACCACTATATTGTCATTTTTCACAAAAGGTCGTATATAACACTATACACTTACTGTGCACAAATATATAGACTTGTATATACATGTATATTAGTGTATAAAAGGTGTTTATATACACTTTTATACTATTATACGTAATTAAATAACACACACAAATAAATTATAGATAATTTTTAAATAGTGTACATGCACTTTATAAGTGTGTATAAACATAGATTATATATATTTATACTATAGGACACCTTTGAGTCATCACGAGATCTCCATTTCAACATCAAAATCATCACACACACAAAAAAAAATATGAAGAAGAAATATTGGGTCATCTCGGATAAAAAATATATTAGGAAGAAGCATTTTTTTTATCTCCAATATTTTGGGCAAAGAAACTTTTTCAAGGCATCCATCAATTTCACAACAAAATTTATTTCTCTTATTAATTTCAATTCTCATTAATAATTTTTAGTTTGTAAGAAACTTTTCTATAACATAAATATCCTCCTATACAAAATGAAGAAAATATTCAAAAAGTGAAATAGAATAGAAAACTGTTATCCAAAAAAATGGACTATATATTGCGTAAAAGTAAAATAAAAGGGGGGGCGGGGGGGGGGTTAAAAGATGTAATAATTTTATCTCAATGTCCATACAATGTAATTTTCACATATATTTATATGTGTAAAACATATCTTGTATATAAGTATAAAATATTTCGTCATGGTTCTTATGTGATGGAATTACTAACATATTACTTATACTTCTTTTTAAAAAAAAATTAAATTAGTTTTAGTATCTTGAATAATTATCTACTAGGTAATTCAATGATCGGGAGTTACAAGTTATTAAATATTCTTTTTCTCTTTTTTGATTTAAATTTCTCTTATTAGATACTTAATCTTAGTAGACTCACTTCTTGAGTACTCTTGACACCCAATTTTACTGACCTATAATCCATTCCTAGATTGCTATTCGATTAAATATAAACATATTTCTTTTATTATATGTTTAAAATTATGTTTAAATTTTATCTGATTATTATATTTTATTATCTATAATTTACAAATTATTATTATTATTATTATTATTATTATTATTATTATTATTATTATTATTATTATTATTATTATTATTATTATTATTATTATTATTATTATTATTATTATTGTTATCGATCACTAAGTTTTTAAATAATTATTTTTATACTTTCAAGATTTACGTATTTATTTAGTAACAATAAGAATATTTTTGGACCGAACTATTAACAACAAGCACATTTATGGACCAAACTATCATTTAATTGAGAGCATTTTGTTCATTTCACATAGTTTCAAACATTTTTTAGCATTTTTTCGTAGCTATAAATTAAAATATCATTAACATTAAACACATTTTCATCTAAAAATGAATAAAAATAGAGATTTATCTTACCATAAACATGCATCACACAAACATAATTTTCTCTAAAATATTATACGATGTTGAAGACTAGCGACATACAAGAAAATTTCATATATGGTGAACAGATTTAAGCAAATAATGCTCGATAGCTATAGTTTATCTAATTACGCTCCATGTGTATAGTATAGTTTGCTATGGAACCTTAGATTTCTATATCTCGGTTTCCTGTTTTAATTTTATACAAATATTGTTTTTAATAAATAGATACACGAACACTAATTAAATACGGTAATAGAAAAATTACAAAATCCATGATTCAAGGTAATATTTTTTTAATAAAATATTTAACCAAAATGAGTTCTTCTACGATACTAACACCATAACATTTAACAACTATATTTGACATACCACAAAAGCTTCATTAAATAATTTTTTTTATTGATCTATATTCTTAATTATTCAACATCAGGTAAACATTTCTTGCAAGAAAATTTCATGTTTTGAACAGCAAAATAGAATACAATTGATATTTACGGTATAAAATTGAATTTCTGAGCACGAATTTATTTTTTCCTTCATGAATTGTTTTTCCATTTTGTATTTTGATGTTTATAAACATACTGATTTATATACTAACAATTCTATTTGAATCATTGGGTTGAAAAATTTCATGATACTGTTTGTATATTACTTAGTCTGACAATAGATTTAGGATCAAGTGTATATTTATATATGAATTGTATATGTTTCAGTTAAAAGAGTCTACTTTTGTTTGATTATTGAATTTATGAACCGTGTACATAATTGTGTAAAATTTATATATTTTTAATATGTATATATGTAAGTACTTTGATTAGATTTGAATATACATTTGAGTAATATTAGATTTGTGATTGATTGTATAAATGTCTTGGCTATGAAGGTATTGTATATGTATAACTCTATTAGTATACAAATGTGTTTATTTGTATATGTATATTATTTGTGGGTATAAATATGTATAAATACGTGTTAAATAGTATATTGATTTTATTTTTTTATTAATAAATTACATTGTTTGAAATCTCTAACGAAATGTCTTCCTTAGCTATTTTTTTATGCATTCAGGCTTAAAATCTGAAGACAAAAGAGAGATTTTTGAGAAAAATAAAACAAACATAAGTCATATACAAACGAAAAAAAAAAAAAAACAGTTGAAACACGATTTGAGCGGTTACCAGAAATAGTGAAATCATGATTAGTGATTTTATTTGAGGTAATTTAAATCTTAAAAAATTATACCGTCAAACATCTTTATAATGACATCAAACTTTTCCGAATATGTTTTGTAGCGATCGATGTTATACATTTATAATAACATTTTAACATTTAAATCTTATCTGATTGTTATAAAAGTTTTTTCTAAATTCTAAACTTATGATTGAAAATTTAGATATCTAATAGAGAAATTTTATTATTCTATTATTATTAAAATTTCGTTTTATTGCTAGAAAGATACGTAATTTTCTTAACAAGTTTTATGGTTTGTGGCCTAAAATTTTATTATTTTTTGCTGGAAAAGCAAAGGCGGCAAATCTCCCTCCTTTTTAAAAATATTTCTCAAATATTTCCCTCTTTTAATTTTAAGCCTCTAGATTTTCCCTTTTCAATTGTTTTGCTCAACCATGTTCTTCTCTGGTGCAGCGCCTTGCTTCAGGTGCGTACACTTTTCATCTGCGTCAATTTCATTCTAGCTCAGTCATATTTTTTAGTGTTAATCTTCTTCTCAATTTATGGCTTCTTCACTGACTTTTGAGATCAAGAATTACATATTTTATTTCTCTATTAATTCAATTTTGGGGGGTTTTCATTCATTTATTTTAGGGCTTGTGAATATGACTTATTGCTTGTATCTTTCTGTGTCTTCTTTGTCAGAGATATATTCATTTGGGCAATCAAGTTTTGAATGTCACTGTTAGTGTTTAATTTTTTTTCCTCTTAATTCTATTTATCTTTCATTTCATTTCATTTCTTGTCTTGATTTTTGACAATCAAAGTTTAATTTTAGGATATCTAGTGACATGATAATCTTGGCATATTGGATTAATAGTATTGATTATTTGGTATTTGTCATGGGTAGATGGTGGAAAGATACTTTGAATTAGGGGTGGATCTAATTAAAAGGCCTTAGGGTGTGTGTGCGATTTCCCATGACAAAAATTTATAATATATATGTAAGGTAATATCTTTAGTTTTTAGGTATATATAGAATTTGAATCCCTTACACACAAGATTAGAGGTTTACTCAATGATTAGGGGATTTTAAAATTTATTTTGAGGTTCCAAGTTCAAATTCCTAACACTACATTTTTCTGTTTTCGAATCCCTAAATGAAAATCTTGAATCTTGAAATGGTCTTGCATTATGAACATTCAAGGATCTATGGCCAATTGATAAATACGGTTTTACTTTTGAAAGTGCTGCACATTTTTAGTCTTAACTAATATTGTTACATTTTTTTTTGTATATTGTATATACTTATGTCTTCCTTTAATGTATTTTTTTCTTTCAGGTTCACATAGCTCTACAAATAACTCAACTTGGATTATTTGTTGGTTTTTAGACTTCATGTTATCAGGTTTTTATTTCTTGTTCACTTAACAAACTAATTAGTTTCATGATCTTATATTAAGGAGTCATTTATACATAAAGTTCTTATCATTCCTAGAAAGAGAATACTCGTAAGTACTTATATTCATATGCATCATTAGCTTTATATACTAAAGGGTTGTTTAGTTAGTACAATATTGTAGATTAACTATTGATTTTCAAGGAGAAATGCTAAAATAATAAGTATTTTAAAAAAGGTTTATGTGTGACATGAATTCATGGTTTGGAGTTTATGAGTTCCTATAACGATATCAAGTTAATATTATAATAATAAACATGTTCAATTTACGATTGAATAAACATTTTTGAATATTGTACTGAATTTGCTGTATTTTTGGTGCTTCATGAGAAGTTTGCTCATTTATGATAGAATTTACCTACTAGTATCAATGCGCCTTAGTTCTCGATTGTTTAAGATCTGTTTGTTCTTTGCTTTGAACTTGAAATGGTTAAGATTATGACATTTTATAGCAATAAAATGACTAACATGGGCAAATACGCTAGTCTTGTCTTTATGGTGTTAGATTGTCAGTGTAAGTGCAACTGGTATTCTTTATTGAATAATTAAATTGCTATTGAAATAAAGGGTTCTTTGAACATAGTTTTGAAACTTTGCTTAAAAAAACAGCTAGCTTAAATTGGGTCTAATGCCAAGAATTAAATTTATAACTTGTAATCTATTCCCGAATATTTTCAATTGGAAAATGGTAACTGACTTCTCTTACTACATTGTGATTGTGTATCTGATCAATGTCTTGAGGAGATGAGAAGAGGCTTTCTGTTACTTTCAGCTTTCTACACCTATGTGATAGCCTTTCCTATAGTTCTTTAATCATATTTTGCTACCCTTTGTGAGGTTGCTGACAACCTAATCCTCGAGTCCTAGTATTATTTTTGATAGGTGAATCCAACCTTGAAATACTTTTTGGCCACGATCAAATAATCTTGGGCTGGTGGAAATTACGTGAAGGGTAAACTACAACAAATAATTGTTTAAACTGGGGCATGTCTTGCTAATTCGGTAATTCAGTTCATTTTTGTTCAAGTTCTTCCAGAAAGTGTGGCTTTGAGATAATAATTGGTCTGAATCATATTACCGGCAGCTTCAAGATACTTATCTGCTTAAGCATAACCCTTTTCAGCCTTTTGAGTTTTTTCCCTCTATATAGTTACAAAAACGGGAACAAAAGTGAAGCTGAATCTCTTACACGTTAAGAGTTTGATCTTCTAAATTTCTATTGAATATCTCTGTGGGCCTTGGATGGTTGGTGAGTGGGTGGAGTGCGTGATGCGCATACCATATAGTTTAACGACTCTCTTTTGAAAAAAAATGGTTAGTCATATTCTTGAACAACCATATAGAGCTAGTATTTATAAAATGTCTAATATATGTTTCCTTTTGTGTTTTGATATTGCACCTCCTGGCCTAAAGCAATAACACTAGGTCAATTTATTCATATATATTTCATTTGGTGGATAGAGTTACCTGGTACCTCTATTGGTGGGAGGTAGCCAATGCTCGTGGAATTAGTCAAGGTAAATGCGTAGTAGCCTCGACACCATGATTATTAAAATTGGGCTTTAGTTGCATAGAAAAGAGTTGCTTGATGCATGAAGCAGCCTGCATTGACACAGAGTATGGGGAAGGGCAAATGGAGAATGTATATTGCACATTTATTCAATCCCTTGGTTGGTGAATGCCTCTCTAGAATTCTCTCAACCAAGACCTGTTATCTTGATGTCGAAAGAGAGACTGAAACCAGAGTAAGAGAGCCTTACAATGCTAATATTTCCTGATTTTTCATTGCGCTTTTATTTTATATTTTGCACTCTATCATGTTTCAATCAGTCTATCTCTATTAAATATTGGGGATTTGGATCACCAAAGGGGTGTTTTAGTGGTCAATAGAGTGAGTCAAGAAATAAGAGGTCTCTCGTTCACTGTTGTTGTTAAATTGAACTCTGGCATTGACTATTGAGGTTAGTCACTGAAATTTACGTTTTGCTCGTTCTTGTCATTTTTTCCAGCTTATTGTTCTCTTGCTTATGCATGTTGTTTATATGTAGTTTTGTACTCAATACAATGATGAAACTCTAGTGTAATGTATAAGATTGGCAAATATACTGACAATTACCTATTACACAAGCTTTGTATTTCGATATCTAATAAATTTAGCAACAGAGCAACAACTGAAATAGTCCTTGAGATGCAATTTTTGACATAAGAAGGAAGTTCTATTGTTGTGAAATTAATTGTAGTATTTTGACATTCCAAATATGAATGGCCCAGTCTCTGTTATATAGGTTAGGTATCTGTATAGACTGTTATTTTTCTGCATATATAGATTAACTTAGCATTCATACTAATTTTTTATATATGTAATAAATATCCAACTTATAGATGTTAAAATGGTTACGCTTTTTAGTAACAAATTGTTGTGAAATTACCTGAAAAGCTGGCCTTGATTAAGAGAAAGTATTTTTCCATCTAACGTTAGCTCTCATTCATGGAGGAAGGAGAGCAGCATTTACCCAACTATCATTTTTCTTGGAAAATGAAAAGAACTACCCACGACCTTGTTGCTCTGAACCCTATGCATATAAATAATATGAAGCTTATCCACCTAATTTATTTAAGTGGTCACTCCTGTTATATCTGCCTAAGTAGCAACGATGAAGTACTATTCTAATAAGGAAAAGACAGAAAAGTTGTTCAAAAGTTCAATCAATTCAGTTATGTTATTTTTCTCATTTATACTTTTATTTACTCTTGAATTCAATTCTAGCTTCCACACGCTAGGAAGAAGGTATCATGTATTTCCCTAGGTATTTAGTAAAAGATAAACTCTAGACCTCAACTTTTAAGCTTGTTTTAGCTGATCTAATTTACAATAGTAGGATCATAACTTAGTGAACCGTAAGTCTAGATATAATTAAGATTAATTGATTGATTTATTATTTAATGTATAGATTATATTTTCTTTTACATACCAATCATATGTGTATGCCTGGGAGTCGAATAATTGGATATGCAAGAAAATGAAATTGTTAAAGTTCTTAGTGATAAAAATTTGCATGTGTTAGCCTTGGTTGCTACTTTTAAGAGATCTTATTATCCATTATATTATTCATTATCTCTTAATCATATTATTTTATTTTCTTTTTTTAGACATTTGTTATTGTTAAAGTTGATATTACTCCATAGAGTTGTCTCAAATGTGTGTTACTTTGCAAAGGCAAAGGCAATTAGTACATTACTAGATGATGTGGTTTAGTCAACATCTTAAGGACAATTGGAGATCACATGGAATGTCTATCTTATTGCATGATTAAGAATAATTGTTTTCATCTGTTGAAGTATAAGTCGATCTACTTAGTGAATTAACTATGAGCAAGAGCAACCGGTGAATTTAGTAGCTTAAACACTTCATATGGATTGTAAAAATGTTGATCCTAGTTTTGAACTAAAATAGGGAGTTTAACTATAACAATTCCTTGGCAAAAAATTGAGTGTTGTTCACCCAAGATGACCTTCGTATTATATATGTTCTATCTTTTCAGTGCCTATAAAACTGGGGTTACGACATATGAAAGACATATATCATGTTACAGATTCTACTTTTTAACCTTAGTATTAACACTTCAAATTATATCTTAATTTTCTTTTCTTTTTTCCACAGGTATAAAAGGTGAGAATTGAATCAACACTAACTTCAAGCTAAGTGTCTCCACATTATTGGTACTTTGGAAGAAATCTCCACTTATTTGGTATATAAAGTTATATTTTTTTGTTATTGGATATATTATACTTATACTTAAGGAGCTTGTAATTAGGGGTGTTCGTGATTCGGTTTGGATCTGTTATTGATTAAAATAAAAACCAAACCAATCTAGTTAGTTTTTTAAATTTCTAAAACAAAATCAAACCAAACGAAAAAAAATAACCGTCGGTTTAGTTATTGTCGATTTGGTTATTTTTGCAGTTGTTTTTAGTTAAATCAAAACCAAACTAAATAGTATCAGTTTTCAAAATTTAAAACCAAATATCGGTTTTTTTAATAGGATTGGTTAGGATTGTGGTTCAGTTTGGTTTTTTAACCATAACCATGAACAACCCTACTTGTAATGAGATATTACCTTAGTATAATTTTAGTTCTTAATTGTATGAATCATGGAGAATTTTATTATTTGGCATGTTTAATTGTTTAATTTTTTTTATTTATGCAATTCTAATTTAGAATAAAAACTAATATGAATAATTCAATGTCATCAAATGTTTGTAATTAGGGACAAAAGATAATATCATCAAAGGATTATTTTTTAGCAATGACTAAATTAAACTTTTTAAGACAAATATTTTTGTCACAAAATAAATTATTTCATCATAAGTTGACTACATTTAGTGACGAAAGTATATTTGTCCCAATATCCTCCTTTTATTGAATACAAATTAATTTTGTATTTTATGACAATTGTAATTGTCACTAATCATGACAATTTATAGTAACAAATTTATGTTGTTGGTAAAAGCAATACTTTTAGTGAAAAAATGATAGATTTAACTATAAATTATTTAACATTTTTTATAATAATAAATTTTCTCAATAATTTATACATTTAAGGACGAAACACTTTTTGGTATATTAAAACTAGTCATTAGTAACGAAATTACATTTGTTCAACTACGAAATAGATATAACTTTATAGACGATTTGTGTCGTCACTGATTGTACTAAATAACTAGAGACGATGTAGTTTTGTCGGTGATAATAACTTTTAGTGACAAAATTATACTATCAACTACAAAAAAATATACTTTTTTACGACACATATATTTGTCACAAATGTTACGCATTTGGGGACGAATTTTCTTTTTGTAGTTAATATAACTTTTTTGGTGACGAAGCACTAAATCATCTTCGAATACTTTTAGCAACCCACATTTCGTGACGATTGATTGACGATTTTTTTTCGTCACACAAGATCTTTTATGACGAAATATTATTTATAAGTGACGAAATCAGTTGTCCCTAATGATCAAATTTGTTGTAGTGTATATATCAGAATCATGACCAATGCAAGCTAAACATCTTTAAAACACTTGTAAGATACTTTAGAAAGTAACCTTATTCATTATTGTGGGAAGTGTACCATATAACCGACATAGACCATGCGAGCTATAACATGAAATCTGATGTCTCTCCCACACCAAAGAGAGATTTCCTTGCTTTCCAAGGTAAGAACCATACATTTGAGCTAAAGTTGATCCACTAGCTAATGTATATTTAAGAAAAACCTATGGTGGCACATAGTTATGGGATAGGGAGATCGCTACTAGAAACCTGAACTTCTAACAAGAGAGCTTCAATCCCAATATCCTCTTGGTGCTAAGTATAAATCCCACAGAATAGTCATTAATCATATTCATCTTACTATCCATGGAAAGGTATGATTAAGCAACCAATCCAAACTAGAGTTCATTTAGAATAGCTCATAAGCTTTGACTCAACTTTGGTGAGAAAACCTTTCAATCCTAATGAATGTTTTTGGTGAGAAAACCTTTCACAACAACTACAACATTGATACTTTACTCTCAAAGCATCCTCAAATCATTTACACCAATTTCATCAAAGAACATGCATGTCTTCATAAATTCATCTTTCATAGTTTGTAAGCTTAATCATGTGTTCATTGTCTAAAATTCATGGATCATGCATGGGTACATATGAGTTTAACTCAAAAATTTGTAATTTATTCAATTCATACATAAATAGATAGAAAACAATCAATTAGATCATAATTTAAAAGAATCGATAAAGATTGAAGAAAACCATAACTTGAATTGAGAATCTATCTTTACAAAATTGAAGATTTTAGGAAACCTATGGAGGAAAGGACTCCATAGGTGAATACTGACATACCTTGGAGTTCAAAGCCCAATTGCTATGGTGAGTTTGAGGTCTTGGTGCTTGAAACCCTAGATTGCTTTTCCTTGAGTTCAGGGAATTTGAAGGGGATGAACTTGGAGGGAATTTAGGAGTTAAGGGGAATGATTTAGAATGAGTAGTTTTAGGGCCTAAAAGACTTATATAGGGCTTAGTATTAGGATAAAAATGACCCAGTTTAGACATTAATCAATTAGGGAAAAGATACAAAAGCCACTTAAAATTAACTGCATGATCCTTCTATAGTTTGGACCTACCTTTTATAGACTGTCTTGGTCAAAGGTAGAAATGTTCAGAGACCCCTTAATTTGACAAACTTTCGACGGGCACAGTCAACGGCTCGTGTGTCTTTTTACGGATCGTAGACACCAACCTTAGAAACCAAATTGACCCCTTAAAATTTGACTAAGTCTGGGACCTACCTAAGAGACCTATATACAACTCGTGCAATGGTTGACGGACTATCCTACTCAGCCGTAAAAATAAGTACTGGGACTTTATTTTCAAAAATTATTTTCCCCCTTCCTACGGTTGCAATCTACGGCCCGTAGAAGCTTCTACGGTCTGTAGATGGAACCAATAGACACATCCTGCAGCCCAAAAATCCCTTTTCTTCCTTAACCAAAATTTGAGGTGTTACACCCCAATTTTGGAAAAAAAATAAATTGCCAGGTATTACATTAACCACAAAAAAAAACCATGTTCCTCCTTGAACATAAAGTAAAATAAAGTAGCTGAAGCATCAACAATTTGAGGATATCTGGCACACATTATTTGACTTTGACTCCTAAGTAGCCTCCCCGAAAAAAAGGTGCTTCCATTTCATTTTAACATAATCAATCTCCATGGTTCTTAGCTTACGAACCTACTTATAAAAAATAGCTATAAGCTCCTCCTCAAATGTCAAGTATAGGTCCAAAATCATAGAATTAAGTGAAATCACATGGGACTCATTTGGTATATACTTCCAAAGTATGGAGACATGGAAAATAAGATGAAAGCAAACAAGCTAGGTGGTAAGGCCAATTTATAGGCCACCTCTCCAATCTGCTCCAATATCTTAAATGTACCAATGAAGCTAGGGCTAATTTTTCCCTTCTTCCAAAACCTCATCACATACTTCATTGGTCGTACTACAACACCTCAGAAATTAGAAGTTGAGTTGGAAAGGAAAAAGGGTCAGTTTTTGGCACTGATGCAGAGTCTACAAGTCTAACCTACAGACTGTAATAAGTCCTACACGTTGTAGGCAGGAATTCATAAGACTGGGTTTGAGTTTTTAGATATATACAGTGTCAAATGTTTGACCTACGAGTGAAAAGGACGAGCCATAGGGCGTTCTACACATCATAGGAGGGTTCATATGAGTGATCCATACTTGGTGAAATGTTGGACTTGGACTCGGGCTCTATGGATTGGCCGTATGAGCCGTAGAAAAGACTATGATTCATAGGAAGGTCTAATTGAGGTTGTTCAAAATTTTGAGTCCCCGTATATTGTTCTAAGACCGACAAGGATGGTCCATAGAATTTCCTATGGACCATAGATTGAAGTCTTAGGATTCTTCAGTAGATTTTAATTAAGGGTGTTTTTGTCTTTTCCTGCCCAACTAACCCATAAACTAGATCGGTTCTGCCCAATAACGACTCCTATAACCGTTTCTACATTTCAAACTAAGCCTAATTTCTCTCATTCGCTAAAACTCTCCCAAATCTCTCATGTCATCTTCTTCAAAATTCTCTCAAAAGCTTCAAGGTGAAGGCTAGGAAGTCATCAAGATCCAAGGTTCTTCTCGTCATTTCTAGGGCTTTGATTGCCCAAGGTATGAGGGAATTTATCAATGGATTCTTTTCATCCATTGGGTCCCAAAAATTTCAATCTTCTTTATTCATTTCACCCAATTTCATTAGAGTTTCATGCAATTCTCTATAGGTCCTTCTTATTATTATTCAATTGTTTATTTTCAGTATTATTATTCATGATTTGATTCAATTACATAGTTTTCAATTGATTTCATATGGACCCATGCCTATTTTATGAATTTGAGTTATAAACAATGCTTATGAATTTATGAACTATGATCATGAAATAATTAAGGGTTTTTGCATGTTTTATGAAAATGATGATGTATCAACTAAGGATAATTTTGAGATAAGTATCAATGATTTTTGAAAGATTTTCTCTCACATATGAATGAAATCATGATTTAGATGCTAGAAAGGTAAGCATTTATTCTGAAAGTTTATTGAATCGTGGTTTTGAAAAGAGCTACTCTATAATGACTTATGATTAGATTGGTAGTTTAATTGTGCCATTTCAAGTATTTTGATATGAATATGATTGTGTATTTTCCATTGTAAATTACTTAGCACCGAGACGAGTTTTGAATGGAGGCCCTAATGCTAGTACAAGTTTGGTCTTTAGTAGCAATTCCATTGTCCCAAACTACATGCCCCCATAGGATTGTCTCAAATGACCTAGCTAGTGGATCCATAATAAAAATAAGGAATGTGATAGAATTCAACCTTGGCAAGTAGTTTCCCTTTTTAGGTGTGAGGGTCATGACAGATTCCACGTTATAGCTCACATGGTATTATTGTCCGTTAATGGTAAATATCTCACAAATGAACTATGTTTCTTCAAAGGTTTTATGAATCTTTCCCTATGTTTTGAGTATACATTGACCTTTCTTATGATTCATTGTTCCTTTTCAAGGATCTACTTAGTCTTGCATTTTATGTTTAGATTTCCTCATGTTATCATGTTTATGCCTATGCTTTATGTATTTCCCCATACATAGTTCATTCAATGTTCTAATTCATACTTGTGCTTATATTTTCTTATAATATAGGGTCTGACGTTCCTCCTCCCATTCGTGGCTAGATTTGATTATTCTATTAGCATATTGGATTGGTGAGTCCTTATGCGTCGAGGACAAGATCAGTGATGTGTTTAGTTCTTTTATTTTATTTTCGTTTCAGACTTGTAGGTGGTGTATGGGTTATGTTCCAACCACTCTTATGATGTTATAAAGTCTATGTCAGAAAGAGTTTAGTATTCCACACTTATGTTTTTCCATTTTATATGATATGAGACATATATTGCTTATTCTCTCTTATTGTATTTCTATTAAATTATGCTTATGTCAAGTGGCTCATTTAGGATATCTCAGTATCATATCCGCCATGTCACACCTAGGGAGTACTTTGGGTCATGACTGTCACGAACCAAGGTAGCCCATAGGTGTAACATCACGTATAAGACCACGAGAGGCCCCATACAATCCACTTAGTTATCATCATACAAGAAATAGAATAAAGAGATTAAAAGACAGTTTCATTTTATCAATGTTTTATAGAGAAAAGTCGAAATCTAAACATCGTCTCAAAGCCATCTAGTACACAAGAATGAATCTGGGCGTAGCCTATACATCATAGTCCAAAAATAAAAGTAAGGAAAGACTGAAAACAATAAATGTCCGATCCTCAAAGCATGAGGACTCACCAATGCTCGGAATCTCCTCAACAAACTCTAGCCATGAAACTGAAAACCTGACTGTCGGACCCTACATTTGGGGAAAGGTAGGCAAGAGTATGTGTTAGTACAAAATATGTACCAAGTATCATAGCCATACATAAAAACATATAAATCATGTTAAAAGGGACATTTTCCATGAGCATGCAATGATCATGCTAAAACATAAATCTTGAATGGTTAGAAAACATAAGTCGTAAAACATAATCAATGCAAGTGAACATCATCTTAGGCATGTATGAGATACTTCCTTGAAGTAACCTTGATTCATCTTAACTTTCTTGTGGGAAGTAGCCTTAACCGACATCTAAGACCATGTGAGCTATCAACATGGAATCCAGTGTCTCCCACACCGAAAAGGGTTGTCCTACTTGCCAAGGTAAGGACCATGAACTTCTAGCTTATGTGGATCCACTAGCTAATGGCTATCTAAACAATCCTATGTTGGCACATAGTTTATGGGACATGGGTAATCGTCACTTGTCCACTTGGTGCTAAGCTTAGCTTCCACAAAATAGTTCTTAATCATATTCATCTTAGCTTATAAAGGAACATGGATAATCATCTCTTGTCCTTATATCATGTGACATGGGTATCGCCTCTTGTCATTTTAATTAGAGAGCATGGGTAATCGCCTCTTTCCTCATCATTAGAATAGCTCCTTATCAATTGGTTAATTTTAGGTGAGAAGACGTTTCAACCCTAAGAACCCTTATTATGTGAGAAAACCTTTCAGAAATCATGCTTTCATGTGTATATCACTTATACTTCACTCTCAATAGCAACATCATTTATACAAAATGGCAACATCATTTATACTTCACTCTCAAACCATCCTTAAAATATTTACATAAATTTCATGAGAACATGCTTGATTTCATAACTCTTCTTTCATAATCCAAAACCCACATTATATAATCATAACTTAGAAAATATGGAAATTACATGGGTTCATGGGGGATCATCATAAAAACATGATATTAACTCAATTCATGCATACAAATTCATAGATCAACCAATGAAATCAATAATTAAAAGAACCCATAACATGGGAAAAAATCCTAACTCAATTGGGGATTTCTAACTTTGAAAATTTAAGAAGTTGGGAACTCCATGGATGAAAACTACCATACCTCAATACCAATTGCTTAACTTCAATGGAGGATTAGGAGACTTGACTTGAAACCCTAGGTTGAACCCTTCTTCTTCAAGCTTTCTAGAGAGAGAAATATTTGAGAGGAATACTTGTTCTTCTTTTGTAAATTTGAGAGAATGATTTCAATTGGGGAATATTGGAGTTAAAAACACTTATATAGGGATCTTAGTGAATGGTAAAACGACATAGTATTAGGCTAGAATAATTAGGAAAAGACCCAAAAGCCCTTAAACTGTCGTTGTCAACAACGGTGGCGAACCACGGTCCGTGGTTTGACCTACGGACCGTCCTGGTCGGCCGTTGTTGGTTTCAGAAACATTATTTTGAACCACGAACGATGGTTCCTCCCCTACGGATCGTGATTCAGACGACGGAACGTAGGTTGTGGTCGTCGTTCTCGACTTCTGACTCTGAAATCTTTCTAAGTCTTGTACTCACCTACGAAACTTATATATAGTTCGTGCACTGAACGACGGAACATCCTGGTGAATCGTTGAAAAATACAGAAAACTTGACATTTTTGGAAAAACTAACTGGCCAACCACGGACAGCACCTACGGTCCGTGGTTTAATCCACGGGCCGTGGATGGCTCTATAGTTGCTGGTACCAGATTTTCTGAAAAACTAATTTTTTCCGTATTTTCGAATCCGAGGTTTTACATTATCTCCCCCTTGGGATCATTCATCCTCAAATGAGATTCAGGACATCATAAGGAGGGTAGGAACTTAAACCTAACAGCCCAACATGAATGCAATCACATAATGCACATATCCGAGGAGGAAACATAAACTCCAAACTAAAGCATGTTCAAAACATCATATCATGAAGTCTATATGAAACTCATACTCAAATGCACATAAACATGTAGAAATCAATCAAGTTGACTTATTTTCTCAAAACTTAAGTTTTTTTTTAACATGCATAAATGAGGAAATCATGGGAATATCTGAGACACATGACACCAAAAGAGTAAACCAAGAGGAACTCAATACCTCAAGCTAGAGTAGGGGTTGAAGGAAACATATGAGGATAACGAGACATCATATCGGCCTTGGCTTCCCAAGTAGAACCCTCAACTAACGGATTCCTCCATAACACTTTCACGAAAGCAACTTCTTTATTTCTTAACTTCTCAACTTGTCGGTATAAAATCTCAACCGAAGCTTCCTCATAAGAAAGATTCTCCTTAACTCCCAAACCTTCTAATGGGACTATAGATTTCGGATCACCAACACATTTCTTCAACAAGGAAACATAGAAAATTGGATGCACCGATGCCTATTCATTAGCCAATTCTAGTTCATAAGCAGCCTTACCAATACACCTCAAAATATGATATGGGCCTATATAACGGGGACTAAGCTTCCCTTTCTTACAAAACCTCATTACACCCTTCATGGGTGAAATTTTCAAATAAACCAAATCATTCACATTAAAATTAAGATCTCTTCTTCTGACATCGGGATATGACTTTTGCCGACTTTGAGCCATTTTCAACCTTTCTCTAATAAGCCAAACTTTCTCCATAGCCTCATGTACCAATTTGGGGCCTATCAAAGAAACTTCACCTACTTTAAACCAACCTATAGGAGATCTACACCTCCTACCAAATAATGCTTTAAATGGAGCCATACCAATACTTGAGTGATAACTATTGTTATATGCAAACTCAATCAAAGGTAAGTGATCATCCCAATTACCTTTGAAATCAATCACACAAGCTCTCAACATATCTTCCAAAGTTTTGATAGTACGCTCCGCTTTCCCATTAGTTTGCGGATGAAAGGTCGTACTAAGCTTAAAACAAGTACCAAGACCCTTTTGTAAAGATTTCCAAAACTGAGAAGTGAATTGTGTACCACGATTGGAGATAATCAATGAAGGAACTCCATGCAACTTTACCATTTCTCTCAAGTACAACTTAGCATAGTCCTCCGCCGAATAACAAATCTTGACGGGAATGAAATGAGTTGATTTCTTCATTCGATCTACTATAACCCAAATTGAATCATGTTGTCGCCGGGTGCGAGGCAAACCAACAATGAAGTCCATATTCAAGTCTTCCCACTTCCAAGTAGGAAGGCTAATGTCTTGGGATAAAACTCCCGATTTCTGATGCTCAACTTTCACTTGTTGAAAATTGGGGTACTTAGCTAAGAATCCCACAATATCCTTCTTCATCCAATTCCACCAATAGATCTCCCACAAGACATGGTACATCTTGGTGGCTCCCGGGTGAATGGAATATCTAGAACTATGGGCTTCAGACAAAATAGGTTCTCTCAAGTCGTCTACATTAGGAATACACAAACGACCTTGAATTTAAGTACACCATCTCCCCCTTGGGATAAAGCCTCTACGGACTTCTTAAGCACCTCTTCTTTTAATTCAACCAGAGTCGGATCAAGACCTTTCTTGGCTTTCACATCTGCCACAAAATAAGATTTTGACCCATTGTGAACCATAAACCCCACCTTTAGTAGAGTCTACTAACTGAACACCCAACTGGGCCAATCTATGAACATCCCGAACCAACTCCCTTTTATCATCTTCGATGTGAGCAACACTACCCATAGATAACCGACTAAGAGCATCCGCCACAACATTCGCCTTACCAAGGTGATAGAGAACACTCATATCATAATCCTTCAATAACTAAAGCCACCTCCTTTGGTGATGATTTAGATCCTTCTGATTAAACACATATTGCAAACTCTTGTGGTCAGTGAAGACATCGACATGAACACCATACAAATAATGTCTCCAGATCATTAAGGAAAAAACAACCTCCGCTAGTTCAAAATCATGGGTGGGATAATTCTTCTCATGAATCTTAAGTTGCCTTGAAGCATAGGCAATAACTTTCCCATTTTGCATAAGTACACATCCTAGACTAATTCTTGAGGCATCACAATAAACAACAAAACCATCAGTCCCTTCCGGTAAAGTCAACACCGGAGCGGAAGTAAGTCTATCTTTCCATTCCCCAAAACTCTTTTCACATGCTTCGGACCATATGAACTTAGCCTTCTTTTGAGTCAATGCTGTCAATGGAGAGGCAATCGAAGAAAACCCCTGAACAAACCTTCTGTAGTACCCGGCCAAACCCAAGAAGCTTCTAATATCTGAAGGGGATAGAGGTCTAGGCCAACTCTTAACCGCATCCGTCTTCTTAGGATCTACCTCAATACCCTTACTTGAAACAATATGACCAAGAAAAGCCACAGACCTTAACCAAAACTCACATCTGCTAAACTTCGCAGAGAGTTGTTGGTCCTTAAGGACTTGCAACACAATCCTCAAATGATTGACGTGATCATCCTCACTTCTTGAATAAATCAAAATATCATCAATGAACACAATCACAAACATGTCAAGGTATTGCCTAAACACCCTAAATCCATAAATGTCATCGGAGCATTAGTCAAACCAAATGACATTACCAGAAATTCATAATGACCATACCGAGTTTGAAAATCCATCTTCAGAATGTCATCTTCTTTAACCCTCAATTGGTGATAACCCGACCGAAGGTTAATCTTGGAAAAGTAACCTTCCCCTTGAAGTTGGTAAAATAAGTCATCTATCCTTGGGAGAGGATACTTATTCTTAATGGTAACCTTGTTCAACTGCCGATAGTCTATATATATGGAGAGAACCATCATTCTTACTAACAATTAAGACTGAAGCACCCCATGGAGAGATACTCGGTCGGATGAAATCCTTATCCAACAAATATTTCAACTATTCTTTCAACTCCTTTAGTTCTGCCGAAGCCATTCGGTAAGGAGGAAAAGAGATAGGTTGCGTATCTCGGAGAAGGTCAATATCGAAGTCTATTACCCTTTCGGGAGTAATACCTGGTAAATCATCTGGGAACACTTTTGGAAACTCATTAACCACGGGGACCAACTCAAGAGTAGGGGTTTCCGAATCTACATCCCTCACCCTAACTAGATGGTATATGAAACCCTTAGAAATCATCTTTCTAGCTTTAAGATAAGAGGCAAACTGACCCTTAGGCATATAATTTCCCCCTTTCCACTCTAAGACAAGCTCATTCGGAAATTGAAACTTGACTACACTAGTTCTACAATCAATAGAAGCATAACATGAATGCAACCAATCCATACCAAGGATAACATCAAACTCTAGCATATCAAGTTCTACGAGATAAACAAGAGTAACTCTATGAGACAAGGAAATGGGAAACTTTCTATAAACCCTCTTAGCCATAATAGAATCACCAACAGGAGTAGAGACAGAAAAAGGGTCTAACAACACATTCGGAAGAATATCAAACCTCATAGCCACATATGGAGTCACAAAGGACAAGGTAGCACCAGGGTCAAGTAAAGCATAAACAACAAGTTGAAAGACTCTCAACATACCGGTAACCACATCGGGAGAACCCTCTTGCTCACCATGAGTCGGAAGCGCATAAAATTGGTTTTGCTATGGACTTCCACTAGGACCGGATGAAGGATTAGGTTCAGCCTTTCGACGATTATCTCCCATCATTCTTAGCGACTGAAGGACAATCCCTTATCTTGTGGTCCATCTTACCACAACCAAAACAAGCACTGAACCCGCTAGACACTTTCCCTCGTGTTTCCTTCCACACATAACATAAGTAGGCAATAAAGATCCACTACTATTTCCTCCTCAAGGCTTAGGTTTAGACACCCTCTTTTTGTTGAACTTAGGAGGAGAATTGGAGGACCCTTAAGCGGAAAACCTCTGTCAAAACTTAGAACGACCATGTCCATCGAACCTTGAATGTGAGAAATTACCATCACTGGTTTTAGCGCTCTTTGCCTCCCTAGACTTTTTCTTAAGTTTCTCCTCTTCAATTTGTTGAGCATGAACCACGAGACAAGAAATGTCCATATCAATAATAAGCATGGCGGTACGACATTCCTTAACCACCATTTCAGACATACCTGAAATAAACTTACTTATCCTTGCCCTAGGATCGGCAATCATAGTGGGAGCATATCGAGACAATTGTGTGAACTTCAAAGCATATTCCTTCACACTCATACTTCCTTGACGAAGATTGATGAATTTAAGAACCTTTGTCTCCCTCATCTCAAGGGCAAAGAACCTATCGAGGAAAGCAACTTTGAACTTTTCCCAATCCAGAGGACCCGCATTAGCTGCCCTCCCTTCCTTCCATTAGCTAAATCAAACTTGAGCAACACCCTTAAGTTGATAAGCGGCCAACTCCACCTTTTCCACCGGCGTTACTCCCACAATCATAAACACCTTGTAAACCTCATCAATGAACTCTTGAGGATCTTCCTCAACCTTAGAACCATGAAACTCCAGAGGATTCATTCTAGTGAAGTCCCTCACTCTATATGACGCCGTACCCACATTTGGGTTCGTGGGGACTGCAACCTCCCTATTGGCTTGGGCCATCACGACTTGAGCCAACACTTGAAAAGCAGCCCTAAACTCCGCATTAGTCACTTGTTCGGCCAAATGGTCAGCCAGAGCTTGAGGAGCTTGAGGAGGAGCTTCTTGTTCCACATTCTCTCTTGAATTCCTTCTAGCATAAGCTCTTCGAGGAGCCATATCTTGTAGAGCATCAGATAAGGATTAGGGGAGAGACCTTATAGAGTTAAAATCTATCGCACGACTTTAGAGTAGTGAAAGAAGTGGAGTTTCCTAAATATCTTGTAGCCTCTCATTCATAAATGTGGCACGCTTCTCACTCATGAACAAGACTCTACTCGACGTGGCTTATGAGACTTCCTAGGACCTTTCTAAACCTTGTGCTCTAATTACCAAGTTTTTCATGACCCAAGGTAGCCCCTAGGCGTAACATGGCATCTAAGACCCTGAGCGGCCCCATACAAGCCACTTAGCTATCATCATACAAGAAATAGAATAAAGAGATTAAAAGATAGTTTCATTATATCAAAGTTTTATAGAGAAAAGCAGAAATTTAAACATTATCTCAAAGCCATCTAGTACGCAAGAATGAATCTGGGTGTAGCCCGTATATCATAGTCCAAAACTGAAAGTAAGGAAAGACTGAAAACAATAAATGTTCGGTACTCGAAGCATGAGGACTCACCAAAGTTCAGAATCTCCTAAACAAACTCTAGCCACGAAACTGGGAATCCTGACTGTCTGACCCTATATTTGGGGAAATATAGGCAAGAGTATGTGTTAGTACAAAATATGTACCAAGTATGATAGCCATGCATAAAAACATATAAATCATGTAAAAAGGGACACTTTCCGTAAGCATGCAATAATCATGCTAAAACATAAATCTTGATTGTTAGAAAACATAAGTCGTAAAACATAACCAATGCAAGTGAACATCATCTTAGGCATGTATGAGATACTTTCTTGAAGTAACCTTGATTCATCTTAACTTGCTTGTGGGAAGTAGCCTTAACCGACATATAAGACCATGTGAGCTATCAACATGGAATCCAGTGTCTCCCACACCAAAAAGGGTTGTCCTACTTGTCAAGGTAAGGACCATTAAATTTTAGCTTATGTGGATCCACAAGCTAATGTCTATCTAGACAATCCTATGTTGGCACATATTTTATGGGACATTAATAATCACCACTTATCCACTCGATACTAAGCTTAACTTCCACATAATAGTTCTTAATCATATTCATATTAGCTTATAAAGGAACATGGGTAATCACCACTTGTCCTTATATCATGTGACATGGGTAATCGCCTCTTGTCATTTTCATTAGAGAGCATGGGTAATCGCCTCTTGCCTCAACATTAAAATAGCTCCTTAACAATTGGTTCATTTTAGTTTAGAAGACCTTTCAACCCTATGAACCTTTATTATGTGAGAAAACCTATCATAAATCATGTTTTCATATGTATATGAGAAAACCTTTCAATAACGCAATTATAGCAACATCATTGATACTTCACTCTCAAATCATCCGTAAAACATTTACATAAATTTCATGAGAACATGCTTGATTTCATAACTCTTCTTTCATAATCCAAAACCCACATTATATGATCATAACTTGGAAAACATGGGAATTACATGGGTTCATGAGGGATCATCATAAAAACAAGATTTTAACTCAATTCATGCATAAAAAATCATAGACCAATCAATGAAATCAATAATTAAAAGAACCCATAACATGGAAGAAAAACCCTAACTCAACTGTGGATTTCTAACATTGAAAATTTGAGAAGTTGGGAACTCCATGGATTAAAGTATTCAATGGATGAAAACTACCATACCTCAATGACAATTGCTTAACTTCAATGGAGGATTAGGAGACTTGACTTGAAACCTTAGGTTGAACCCTTCTTCTTCAAGCTTTCGAGAGAGAGAAATATTTGAGAGGAAGACTTATTTTTCTTTTGTAAATTTGAGAGAATGATTTCAGTTGGGGAATATTGGGGTTAAAAACACTTATATTGGCGTCTTAGTGGAGGGTAAAACGATATAGTATTAGGTTAGAATAATAAGGAAAGGACCAAAAGCCTTTAAGAAACTGTCATTGTCAACGAAGGTGGCGAACCACGGTCCGTGGTTTTACCTACAGACCGTCATGTTCGGCCGTCATGTTCGGCCATCATGTTCGGCTGTCGTTGGTTTTAGAAACTTTATTTGGAACCATAAAAGAGGGATCCCCACCTATGGACTACGATTTGGACGACGGACCGTAGGTCGTGGTCGTCATTCTCGACTTGTGACTCTGAAATCTTTCTATGTCTTGGACTCACCTACGAAACATATCTGTGGTTCGTGCACTGAACGACAGACTATCCTGGTGAATCGTTGAAAAATACAAAAAACTTGACATTTTTGGAAAAACTAACTGGTCAACCAGTGACACCACCTACGGTCTGTGGTTCGATCCAGGGGCCATGGATGGCTCCATAGAAGCTGGTACCAGATATTCTGAAAAAATTAATTTTTCCGTCTTTTCAAATCCGAGGTGTTAGAATGACAAACTTGGTATTTAGAGAATCAGGTTTTTGAAAGGTTCTAGATGTCTAACAAGCTACGATGAGTAGAGTCTTGTTCATGAATGTGAAGTGCACCACATTTATAAATAAAAGGCTACAAAGCGTAAAATAAACTTATGCGGTCGATCATTTGGCCGAGCAAGTGACTATTGCGGAGTTTAGAGCTGCTTTTTAAGTGTTGGCTCAAGCCGTGACGGCCCAAGCAAATAGGAGTTTGCGGTTTTCGTAAACCCAAATGTGGGTACGGCGGCATCTAGAGTGAGGGACTTCACTAGGATGAATCCTCTGGAGTTTCATGGTTCTAAGGTTGAGAAAGATTCTCCAGAGTTTATTGATGAGGTTTATAAGGTCTTGATGATCATGGGAGTTACGCCGATGGAAAAGGCGGAGTTTGCCGCTTATCAAATTAAAGGTGTGGCTAAAATTTGGTTCAACCAATGGAATGAAGGGAGACCGGAAGATGTAGGTCCTCTTGGTTGGGAGAAGTTTAAGGCAGCTTTCCTTGATAGGTTCTTTCCCCGTGAGATGAGGGAAGCCAAGGTTCTTGAGTTCATTAACCTTCGACAAGGAAGTATGGGTGTGAGGGAATATGCTCTAAAGTTTACACAATTATCTAAGTATGCTCCAACAATGGTTGTCGATTCAAGGGCAAGGATGAGCAAGTTCATTTTGGGTATGTTTGAAATGGTGGTTAAAGAGTGTCGTACCACCATGCTCATTAATGACATGGACATCTCTCGTCTCATGGTTCATGCACAACAGATTGAAGAGGAGAAACTTAAGGAAAAGTCTAGGGAGACAAAAAGGGTTAAGAACAATGATGGTAATTTATGTATTACAAGGACCGATGGACATGGTCGTTCTAGATTTTGACAAAGGTTTTACGATCAAGGTTCCTCCAATGCTTCTCCTAAGTTCAACAAAGATAGGGTGTCTAACCCTAAGTGTCAAGCATGGAATGGTAGTGGATCTTCATTGCCTATGTCTACTTGTGTTAGGTGTGGAAAGATGCACGAGGGTAAGTGCATAGCCGGCACGGATGGTTGCTTCAGTTGTGGTAAAAGTGGTCATAAAATGAGGTATTGCCCGATGCTTACGGCTAAAGGAAGAGAGGGCAAACAAGCTCCTCCTAGTGGTTCGGGTTCCAATGCTCCTAAGCAAAACAGATTTTATGCACTTCAGACTCATGGTGAACAAAAGGATTTTCCCGATGTAGTTATCGGTATGTTGAAAGTTTTCCAACTTGATGTTTATGCTTTACTTGATCCCAGTTCTACCTTGTCTTTTGTGACTCCATATATGGCTATGAGGTTTGATGCTCTTCCGGATGTGTTGTTAGATCCGTTTTCTGTCTCTACTCCTGTTGGTGGTTCTATTGTGGCTAAGAGGGTCTATAGAAAGTGTACAATTTCCTTATCCCATAGAGTTACTCTTGTTGACTTGGTAGAGCTAGATAATCTAGATTTTGATGTTATCCTTGGTATGGATTGGTTGCACTCTTGTTATGCTTCTATCGATTGAAGAACTCGTGTAGTCAAATTTCAGTTCCTGAATGAGCCTGTCCTAGAGTGGAAAGAGGGAAATTCTATGCCTCAAGGTCAGTTTGTTTCTTGCCTTAAATCTAGGAAGATGATTTCTAAGGGTTGCATTTATCATCTAGTTAGGTTGAGGGATGTGGATTCCGAAACCCCTATTCTTGAGTCAGTCTTCATTGTTAATGAGTTTCTGGAAGTGTTCCCAGATGATTTGCCCGGTATTCCTCCCAAAAGGGAAATAGACTTCGGTATTGACCTTCTCCCAGATACGCAACCTATTGTTATTCCTCCTTACCATATGGCTCCGGCAGATTTAAAGAAGTTGAAATAACAATTGAAAGACTTGTTGGATAAGAGTTTCATCTGACCGAGTATCTCTCCATGGGGTGCTCCTATTTTGTTTGTTAGAAAGAATTATGGTTCTCTTCATATGTGTATTTCCTATCGTCAATTGAACAAGGTGACCATGAAGAATAAGTATCCTCTTCCAAGGATAGATTATTTATTTGACCAATTTCAAGGAGCAAGTTATTTCTCTAAGATTGACATTCGGTTGGTTTATCACCAATTGAGGGTGAGAGAAGTTGATATTCCGAAGATGGCTTTTCAAACTCGGTAGGGTCATTATGAGTTCTTGGTAATGTCGTTTGATTTGACTAATGCTCTTGTGGCATTTATGGATTTGATGAATAGGTTGTTTAGACAATACCTTGATATGTTCGTAATCGTATTCATTGATGATATATTGATATATTCGAGAAGTGAGGATGATCATATCAATCATTTGAGGATTGTGTTGCAAATTCTTAAAAACCAACAACTCTTTTCAAAGTTTAGCAAGTGTGAGTTTTGGCTAAGGTCCGTAGCTTTTCTCGGTCACATTGTTTCAAGTAAGGGTATTGAGATAGATCCTATAAAGAAGGATGCGGTCAAGAGTTGTCCTAGACCTCTAACTCCCTCAGATATTAGAAGTTTCTTGGATTTAGCTGATTACTGTTGAAGGTTTGTTGAGGGATTTTCTTCGATTGCCTCTGCTTTGACGGCTTTGATTCAAAAGAAGGCTAAGTTCATATGGTCCGAAGCGTGTGAGAAGAGTTTTCAAGAATTGACAGATAGGCTTAATTTCGCTCCGGTGTTTACTTTACCGGAAGGGACTAATGATTTTGTTCTGTATTGTGATGCCTCGATAATTAGGCTAGGGTGTGTGCTTATACAAAATGGGAAAGTTATTGCCTATGCTCCAAGGCAACTTAAGATTCATGAAAAGAATTACCCTACCCATAACTTTGAACTAGCGGCAGTTGTTTTTGCCTTAAAGATTTGGAGGCATTATTTGTATTGTGTGCATGTAGATGTGTTTACAAACCACAAGAGTTTGCAATATTTTTTTAATCAAAAAGATCTAAATCTTCGACAAAGAAGGTGGCTTGAATTATTGAAAGATTATGATATGAGTGTTCTCTATCACCCAGGTAAAGCAAATGTGGTGGCGGATGCTCTTAGTCAGTTATCCATGGTAGCGTTGCTCATATAGAAGAAGAAAGGAGATGTTCATATATAGGCCCGATTGGGTGTTCCGTTAGTGGATTCCACCAAGGGCGGTGTTATGGTTCGCAATGGATCGGAATCATCTTTTGTGGCGGATGTGAAAGCCAAGCAAGGTTTTGATCCAATTTTGGTTGAATTAAAAGAAGTGTTGCTTAAGAAATCCGTTGAGGCTTTCTCCCAAGGGGGAGATGGTGTCCTTAGATATCAAGTTCGCTTGTGTGTTCCAAATGTTGACAACTTGAGGGAATAAATCTTGACAAAAGCCCATAGTTTGCGGTATTCCATTCACTCGGGAGCCACCAAGATGTACCATGATTTACGGGAGGTCTATTGGTTGAACGGGATGAAGAAGGATATTGCGAAATTTGTGACTAAGTGTCCTAATTGTCAACAAGTGAAAGCCGAGCATCAGAAACCGGGAGGTTTGTCCCAAGATAATACCATTCCTACTTGGAAGTGGAAAGATTTGAACATGGACTTTATTGTTGGTTTGCCTCGCACCCGGCGACAACATGATTTGATTTGGGTTATAGTAGATCGGATGACGAAATCGGCTCATTTTATTCCCGTCAAGGTTTCTTATTCGGCGGAGGATTATGCCAAGTTGTACTTGAGAGAAATGGTAAGGTTACATGGAGTGCCTCTGTCCATTATTTCCGATCGTGGTACCCAATTCACTTCTCAGTTTTGGAAGTCTTTCTAAAGGGGTCTTGGTACTCGGGTTAAGCTTAGTACGGCCTTTCATCCCCAAACCAATGGTCAAGCAGAGCGTGCTATAAAAACTTTGAAAGACATGTTGAGAGCTTGTGTGATTGATTTTAAGGGTAATTGGGATGACCATTTGCCATTGATTCAGTTTGCTTATAATAGAAACTATCACTCGAGTATTGGTATGGCTCCATTTGAGGCATTGTATGGTAGGAGGTGTAGATCTTATATAGGTTGGTTTGAGGTGGGTGAAGTTTCCCCTTTAGGTCCTGAGTTGGTACATGAGGCCATAGAGAAAGTTCAACTTATTAGAGAAAGGTTGAAAACGGCTTAAAGTCGGAAAAAGTCATATGTCGATGTAAGAAGAAAAGATATTGAGTTTGATGTTCATGATTGGGTTTACTTGAAAATTTCACCCATGAACGGTGTAATGAGGTTTGTTAAGAAAGGGAAGATTAGTCCCCGATATGTAGTCTCATATCAAATTTTGAGATGTATTGGTAAGGTTGCTTATGAACTTGCTTTGCCAAAGGAGTTGGCATCGGTGCATCCAGTTTTCCATGTCTCTATGTTGAAGAAATGTGTTTGTGAGCCAACATCCATAGTTCCCCTAGAAGGTTTGGGAGTTAAGGAGAATCTTTCTTATGAAGAAGTTCTGGTTGAGATTTTAGAGTGGCAAGTCAAGAAATTGAAAAATAAGGAAGTAGCTTCCGTGAAAGTGTTGTGGAGGAATCAGTTAGTTGAGGGTGCTACTTGGGAGGCCGAGGCCTATATGATGTCCCTATATCATCATCTCTTTCCTTCTACTCCTACTCTAGCTTGAGGTTATGCGTTCCTCATGGTTTGCTCTTTGTTGTGGAATCATGTGTCTTAAATGTTTCCATGATTTTCTTACTATGCATGATTTATGAAAAGTTCAAGTTTTGAGAAAATGAGTCAATTTGTTTGATTTCTACATATTTATGTGCATATGAGTATTAATTGCATGTAGACTACATGATATGATGTTTTGAGCATGTATTTAGCTTGGAGTTGATATTTCCTCGGATATATGCATTTGAGTATGTTTAGCTTTGAGTTGATGTTTCCTCCTTGGATATTAGCTTGGAGTTGATGTTTACTCCTCGGATATGTGAATTGCATGCATGATGGGCTGTTAGATTTAGTTCCACCCCTCTTATGATGTTTGATTACGTCTTAGCTTGAAGTCGATAGGTCCTCCTTGATTGTGTGCATTTAGACGAAGTTGCATTGATGGTTGGGTTGTTAGTTCCTCCCCTAGTCTTTTCGTAATAGCTTGAATCTCATTCGAGAACGAATGATCCCAAGGGGGAGGTATTGTAACACTCCGGATTCGAAAAAGGGAAACATAGCAAAATTTTAGGATTTCCAGGTGCCAGCCTCGGAGGCCAACCACGGCCCGTGGACAGGACCACGGACCGTAGGTGTGGTCCGTGGACTGGGCACCCAGCATCTTTCAGAAGCCATGGAACCACGGCCTGACCAACGGACCATCGGTTAGACCACGGTATGTGGTTGAGGGTCCATCATCTAAGCCCAAACTCTCTAAATCTATCGACGGCCGTGCAGGACGAACCGTCGTCCTGTCCACGGTCCGTCGATCGAGGGGCGTGGTCGGAAGCTAAGTTTAAGGGTAGTTGGGTCTTTTCCTAATTATTTTATCTCTATACTACGTCGTTTTACCCTTCACTAAGATCCATATATAAGTATTTTAACCCTCAAATTTTCCAATAGAAATCATTCTCTCCAAATTTACCAAAAAGAAGAACTCTCAAATATTTCACTCTCTAGAAAGCTTGAAGAAGAAGGATTCAACCTAGGGTTTCAAGTCAAGTCTAAATTCCTCCATTGAAGATTAGTAGTTGGCTTTGAGGTATGATAGTTTCCATTCATGGATTCCTTCTATTCATGGAGTTCCCAAATTCTCCTATTTTCAAAGATAGAAATCCCCAATTGAATTAGGGTTTTCTTCAATTGTCATGGGTTCTCTTGATTATCAATTTAAATGATTGAATTATGATCTCTTATGCATGAATTGATGAAATACTATGATTTTATGATGATTTCCCCTATGAACCCATATAATCCCCATGTTTTCAAGTTATGAGCATATGATGTGGGATTTTGATTATGAAGGAAGATTTTTATGAAATTAAGCATGTATTGATAGAGTTACATGAATTTATGATGAAATCCATATCTAACCCATATTTTCTAAATGTTGATAATTGAAAGAAGGTTATGAACCTTGAAAGGTAAATTATGAAATTATGCATGTTCTTATGAAATCTATGCAAATGTTTTAAGGATGCTTTGAGAGTAAAGTATCAATGATAATGTTTTTATTGTGTTGTTGAAAGGATTATTCTCATATACACATGAAAGCATGATGTGAAAGGTTTTCTCACATAATAAAGGATTCTAGGGTTGAAAGGTATTCTCACCTAATTGAATCAAAGATTAAGAGCTATCATAATGACTTAGCTTGGATTGGTTATTTAATGATACCTTTCCATGGATAATGACTTAGCTTGGATTGGCAAGATGACGTGCCCTTCCATGGATAATAAGATCAAGTAAGAAATGACTATTCTATGGGATTTATGCTTTGCAGCAAGAGGATATTGAGATGGAAGCTCTCCCGTTAGTAGAGGTCGGGTTTCTAAAAGCAATCTCCTTATCCCTTACCTTTGTGCCCCCATAGGATGATTGTCTAGATACACATTAGCTAGTGGATCCACTTAAGCTAGAAGTTCATGTTCCTTACCTTGGCAAGTAGGACAACCCTTTTCGGTGTGGAAAACACCGAGGGATCATGTTATAGCTCACATGGTCTCTATGTCGGTTAAGGCTACTTACCACAATAATAATGAACTAAGGTTACTTCAAGAAGTATCTCATATGTGTTCAAAGGTTTTAATGATGTTAGCTTGCATTGACCATGTTTTATGACTTATGTTTCTAACCCTTTTATATCATGTTTTAGTTTGGTCAATTGCATGTCATGAAATTTCCCCTTTTAGCATGATTTAAATGTTTTATGCATGGCTATCATACTTGGTACATTGTTTTGTACTAACGCATACTCTTGCCTATATTTCTCCAAATGTAGGGTCGGACAGTCATGGTCATCAGTTTCGTGGCTAGTGGTTGATTACGAGGTTCCCGAGATTTAGTGAGTCCTCATGCTTCGAGGATGGACTTTCATTGTTCTTAGTTCTTTCTTGTATTCTAGTTTTGGATAGGATGTATGGGCTAGGCCCAATTTCATTTGATTTTATTAGATGGCTATTGAGACAACTGTTTTAGACTTCCATTTTTCTTATATAAGACTATTAGACTTGAGTTGTTTTACTTCTTTTGTTCTATTTCTTATGTTATGAATTCAATGTGGCTTGTATGGGGTCTCTCGAGGTCCTATACGCCATGTTACATCTAGGGTGTACCCCTGGGTTATGACAGGTGTTTTGGTAATTTTATACCCAACTACCCCATAAACTATGCTGTTTTGGTCGTATAACTACCCTTTTAACTGTTTCTACCCTTAAAACTAAGCCTACTTTCTCTCATTCACTAAAATTCTCCCAAATCTCTCAAGTCTTCTTCTCCCAAATTCACTCAAAAGCTTCAATGTGAAGGTTAGGGTTTCATTAAGGTTTAAGGTTATTATCTCCATTTCTAGGACTTTATTACCCAACGTATGTGGGAATTCACCAATGGATTCCATTCATCCATTGGGTCCAAAAAGAATCTCAACCTCCTAAATTGATTTCACCCAATTTCATTACAGTTTCATGCAATTCTCCATGGGTCCTATTTATTATGATTCAATTATTTATTTTCAATCTTATTATGTATGATTTTATTCAATTACATTGTTTTAAATTGATTTCATATGGACCCATGCCTGTGCCTATTTTATGAACTTGAGTTATGAACAATGCTTATGAATTTATGAACTGTGATCATGAAATTGAATAAGGATTTATGCATATGTCATGAAAAGGGTGATCTACAAACTAAGGATGTTTTAGATATAAGTGTCAATGATTTGTGAAAGGCTTCTCTCACATATGAATGAAGTCGTGATTTAGATGCTTAGAAAGGTATGTGTCTATTATAAAAGTTTATATAATCATGGTTTTGAAAGGAGCTACTATGTAATGACTTATGATTGGATTGGTAGTTTAATTGTGTCTTTTCAAGTATTTTTATATGAATATGATTGTGTCCTTTCCGTTGGAATTTACTTACCACCGAGAGGACTTTGGAATAGCGGCTCTACTACTAGTAGTGGTTTGGTATTTAGTAGCAATTTCCTTATCCCAAACTACGTGCCCCCCTAAGATTGCCTTAAATGACCTCACTAGTGGATCCAACATAGCAATAAGGAACGTGATGGAATTCTACCTTGGAAAGTGTTTCCCCTTTTCGGTGTGACGGTTATATCGGATTTCATGTTATAGCTCACATGGTCTTATTGCCGGTTAACGGTAAATATCCCATAAATGAACTATGTTTCTTTAAAGGTTTTATGAAAGATATCCCTGTGTTTTGAGTATGCATTGACCTTGCTTATGAATTGTGATATCTCAGCCTCAGGCCTCCCTAGAAAAGAATATCACTGAATCTTTCTACCACCTCCATTCTAGGTCATATCTCTACCTACACCTGTGGAACCATAGCACTACTAGCACATCTAATAGGATTCCGACCACCCCTACCTGACTGAGTTTTGCCTCAACCTCTAGGTTGTGCTTGATATTGAGTTGGCATGTTCTAACCAAATATCTATCACGTTTGGCTCACTTGATCTAGTCCAAATATGCATCTCTAAAAAGAATGAAGGAGGGCTCTTAAGCAAGACAATCCCAAGTTGATTGACACTTTGATGAAGGCTAGATTCTTGTAACTAGGCGAAGATGCAACAAGACATGTTTATGAAAATAATCACCTGACAAACGAACTAGAAGTAGAAGTAGGATAGTTAGAAGACTAAAATTCATAAATTAGTTATGCATCCAAAAAGGGTAAAGGTAGAAGTGCATCACAACCAGAAATCTTGGTATCTTGTGACTTTAGAGGAATTCTTACCAAGTTGGTCATGCACAAAGACTACTCGAGATAATGTCTAGGAATCATGTTTCAATGCTAACAAAGAAGAAACGATGAGTGAAACCTCCCAAAGGTGTCACCTACTAACAAAAAAATTAACTACAGAAATCTCATCAATTTTGTCTCCTTCCCCTTCTGAATAGTTTGTTGAACCATCTTCCCAAGAAGTACATCCATGTGATACAAAAATAACATTTACAAATAATGATCTTCTATTTTGTGAAAAACTACATAATCATCCTTGAACATTCTAGAGAAGATAAACAAAATTTTGATAGATGAAGGATTTGGAGTCAACATTCTGCCTATTCACACATTAAAAGAACATGGAATCTCGACTAAAGAACTTAGTTAAAGTGGTTTGTAAATACAAAGATTAAATCAAGGGGACAGAGGTTCATAGGCTCTATCAAGTTATAAAATCCACATGAAAGATATATGATCAAGCGCATGGATGCATGTGATTAATTGCAACACCACAAAAATTGAAAGTTGAGTTTGGAAGAAAAAGTTAAAGAAATTGTACTGGTGCCTATTTCTACGTGTAGACCTATGGACGGTAGGAATTCCTAGAGGCCGTAGGAAGGGTGTCATAGAAATAGGTGAATTTTTGGAAAATTTCAAGTCTTTGATGGTGGTAGGCAGATGAACAGGGCGAACCATAAAAAATGTTACGGGTCGTAAAAAGGGATCCGTAGATGTTATCCAAATTTAGTGAGATTTTGGAGCTAAACTTGGGTTCTACAGGTGGTACCTATGAGCCATGGAAAGGATGACAACTTGTAGAAGGCTCTCGTAGAAGTTGTCTAGGATTTTTTTCACGAGTACATGACTCTATGATTTACCAGGATGGTCCGTAGAAAGTCCTACGGAGAGTAGGTCGGAACCGTAGGATCTTTAGACATATTATAATTGAGGGTATTTTGGTCATTTCCTGTCAATTTAACCCCTAAACTATGTCATCTTGACCCTATAACTACTCCTATAACTTATTTTACCCTTAAAACAATACTCATTCCCTCCCATTCACTGAAAAATCTCTATCAAGCATCCTTTGTCTGTTCTGATTCTTATCGCTTCATTCCATTCTCTCTCACTTATAGTGATGAGTCGTGCATGGTTCCTTAAGTGAGAAGCAGGTGTGTCGTGTATGGCTTTGAGGTTAGACCTGATACTATGGTGGAAGTGATAGACTTATGAAATAGGTGCGTGGTCAGATTCAAAATGTTCAGTAATTTGAAGGGGTTGAACAATGGTATGAGGGACTTCATGAAAGTATTATCTTTTCGAATTAGTTACCCAGCAACGGGAACAATAATTGTGTGGTATACACAGTATCTGGAGTGGTTCGACAATTAAAAGTAGCATTATTAAAATGATGGCTAAATAATGAACACTGTAGCATTGAAAAATACAGTTAGTAAAGTTGTGATAACATGTATCGGTTGCTTAGCGAATGCTGAGAATGACGTTGCGCCAGTTGAGGTCAGAATTTCTACTACGATTTTATATATTGAGTGTATATCAAAGAGGATCATTATACGACTACTACAATGGTACCGATTCTTACTTGGTTAAAGTTATGGAGTGTGTTACTCCTGCTATCGACCTGATCTACGAAGGAATGCATATCTCTTTGGACGAGAGATTGAAAGAATTTGGTAGTGTACTGTAGTTACTTAATGGGCAGAAATATGTGGGCTATTTGAGTACAATCTTCTCGAGGGGTATGATGTGTTCTAGTTGTTGACCTAACGGACTTTCACGATATGGTATTAGTAGTATATGAAACTGTATACATCGAGTTTCAAGTGTAAATCTAACTACTTAAGAAGTTATAAGTTGTACCACATGCTCGTATAATGAGATTCAATGTTGCATTCATATTTGAGAAACCAACTAGTTTGTTACTACGACTTTTGGGTTAAAACATTGTTTATAAGAAAGATTTTAGTGGTGGATCCTTGGTACGGTATTAATGTGTTAGGTTGTGAAGTGTATCCCGAGGATTCTAAATGAGGACTAGTGATTTTATCGTAAGCTCCAAGGGAGTGGATCGATATAGAAAATGAAAAACTTATAGATAAAGAAAATTTCCAACGAGTATACTTGTGTGAAGGCAATTAAGGATTGTACTAAGAAAATGCATATAAAATTGAGTGAGTCCTTTGGTTTTGGTTGGTATAGTTGGGTTTGAGGTGTTATGTCAATGACAAAATTGACATCGTGGTGATGTCAAGGGCTAACTGAGCATGATGGTAATAAGAATTTGTGACAGATTGTGATTGAGATGCAACTATATGATAAGGATTGTTGGTTAAGTAATTTTTCGCATTGTAATGACGACTTGTGAGTATCTAAGTTTGTAGTTTGCTACTATTTTGTAAGTAGCATGGTCGTATGGAAAGTTGTAGGATGTGTTGAGACACCCATTGAATAGAATTGAAATGAGCTAGATTCATAAATGGAAAAAATTAGTGGGATGGAGTTTAGCTTTGAGAAGGAGGATAGAACAAGGATATTTACTTTGATTGCAAGGGTCAGAGATGTATCTTCAAAAAGAGTGAACTATTGGATTCAGAGACACGTGGTTACATCTGTTTTTCTCAGATTATTATGATAGTGTTACATGTAATTCATATGGGTTAAAAGTTATTGGGTAAGATTTGAGAAAAGAGTCTACAGACGTTATTCGAGTGTGGTCATAAGTTCTTAGGTGGTTTCAAGTTTGGTAACATGTACGATTGAATTTTAGCGAAGAATATGATAAGATCGATGGAGAGGCGATCAATGATAAGCTAAGGTACGTGAATTCATAAAATCTTCAAGGTAGCATCTAATGTTGATAGTTAAGAGGATTGGGTTACACAGTTGGATTCATAATTCAATTTTTTCATTGTAAGCTTACTTCTGTGGTAGTATATTTTGTCAGGTTATGAATTGGTAAGGTAAGAAATGATCGATTGGATCGGGTATAGAGCATTTTGAAGGACTTGTGCATGATTTGGGTCGTAAAGTTTGTTACTTTTAATTGTTAAAGTACCTAAGGAAGGGTTTCACTTAAATGTGTTGGTTTAGAGTATAAGATAAAATGTCATGGGTTGTTGGTCAAAGAATAAGAATTGTAAGTGAGTTAGAAAAAGGAACAAGAGTCTGGTTTATTGAAACGTTCAAGGTATTTAGAATTTTTGTCATGAAAAGAATTTAAGAAGGGTAAAGGAATAATACACCTCGTGTAGACCCTTGGTTAAGAGTTGAAGGTTGCATGAATTATTGTCTTTGTGTTCAGATATGACTATGAAGATTGAGTTTTTGTTTGGTTAACAAATAGTGATGTGTGTAAGATTTTACGTTGTTATGTGGGGCTATATTGTTCAAATTATGGTTGGTGACTTATGGATGCGCTACAATATGGACCTACAGTTCTATATGGTTATTGAGGATTTCGAGGGGATTGAAAGTACTCTGTTGATGGGACTACATAAACTTTTTTGTTACGTTACATAGACACTTAATGGTAAATAGAGGTTATGTGCTCATAATATACAAAATTATTGGGGTGACCAAGAATCTTTCTATGTTTTGACATGAAGTATATGATAGGTTGAATGCTAATTAAATCTTGGTATGTGAAAGATTACGTGGAGTTGACATTGGGTGTGATTCAATAGCTTTACCTCAATGATAAAGTACTATCAGATTTGAAATTAGTTTTATCACCCTTGGGTGTGATCCGTATCTGTCATGAAATGCTTACATGGAAAGAGAGGGAGCCATAGTTCAAAATTTTTGGAGGCGACAATGTGTTTGCTAAGAAGACTTTGATACTAGTGACAATTTGAGAGTAAGGTAAATGACCAGAGTGGTTATGATAATTTATTAGTATTGAGAGTGTGAGCTTTAGTGGAATGATGTGAAAAGTATGTGGGATTTCATATACGGACCAGATAGGTGGATTGTGGGTAGCTAAAACTCAAACAGATAGAGTCAAGTGAATGGAAATATTTGATATGGTGTCTATGGAGGAAGATTTTAGTGTTATTCAACCTTGGTTCCATACATTCTTATGTGACCACCTATTTTGTTCTGGACATGATTAAGAGTATGATTCACTACCTATGCCCACGTGTGTTTGCACTTCTATGGGTTGATCTCTAGTGGTGGATCAGGTGTACAGTCCCTATGATTGTCCTCTTAGTAGGGTGACATTCTTGGGCAGAGTTGGTCATTTCAGTTATGACAGATTTGGTGTTGTTTGGGATAGTTCAAGTATACTAGTGATTCTACACGCACAATGTTGCTTATGAGAACTTATAAAAGAGCTACCATGAATAGCTATAGTTTTCCAATGGTTTTTATATCCATCTCGTCGTCAAGGTCATGTTCTGGCTATGTGTGATTGAATGTGGAGGCCATTGGGTCTAGTTCTGCCGTTCTTAAGGGTTGTCTACAATCATAGCTACTGATCTAGCATTCCGACTATGTTTTTAGAGGTTCTGTATGCTTAGGTATATCGCTCGCTAGGTGGCTACTTGATCATTTCCTTCTATGGATTATATAAGTTTGATTCTCTCTTAATGAGTGCCTAATGTCTAAAGATTAGATTTTTATAACTTAAGCACGTGGAAAGATTATGTTGTGAGAAGTGAATATTGATAAGATCTATCATGGTTTGTGCATTATGAGTGTGTGGTGGTTGGTTCAAGTTCACTTCTTGTTGTACCCGGTATTGATTCATAATTTTATCGTGGTTATGTGAGAAAAGATTTGCCCTAGTGGCTATGTTATGGTCAAGATGGTTTCGGTTTAAATTGGGTTCATGGGTTAGTCTATGACTGGGTAATTACTCATGATTTGTGGATCTGTCAAATTTTGATTCGCAAGTTCAGTTTTAAGTAATTGATCTTGATGGAATAGTCTTAAGAAGGAGCTCACTTGGAGAGACGAACACAGACTCTAGAAGATCATAACTCAGGCTTTTGATAACGTCGGTTATTCTTCCTTCTCCTTCTTTATGTTCGAGGACGAACATAGTTTTAGTGGTGGATAATGTAATGACCCGTTAGGTCATTTTGAAAACTAGTCCTCTATCTTTCATAAAAGACTCTTCCCGTAAAATTTTATATAGAAATTTTGAACTATTTGATAGCTATAGTTATTTAATTGATGGGTATTTAATATGTATTAATAAATTTATTTATTTATTTGATGGTTAATGAACAAAGTCCATAGTTTATTTAATACCCTATATCACATGACTCATATAAATTAAAATATGTTACTGGGGTTAGTCACTTTTAGTACATAATTAATTTAGAAAAGAAAATAAAGAAGAGTAGAAGACTCACATGCGGCGTGCTCGAACGAAGAACGAGAGTGCAGGTACTCAACTTCTGGTAGATTAAAATTATTGATTGTTGATTACATAGGCACTCAATATATATTATATTATTAAGGTAGATATTTTAATTCTTTCATTCTTTGTATATGTATTGTAACTGTCAATTGCCTTTTGAAACATACAAATAAGATAGTTTAATATTATATTCTTGGTTAAAATTGAGGCTTATCATTGAGGGATAAGATTGGCAGTTATGAGGAAATCATTAATAACTTAAAGATAATAATAATAAAATGGTAGATATATGATGGGTTAAGGCTATGGTTTTATAGTATTGCTGACTGGTTACCGATTTGGAAAATATTTTCTTGGGCATTACATTATAATTCAAGTGTTGATATATTGGTATACATATTTAAATATTAGGTGTATTATATTATATGAATACCATTAGATTTATGATATTGGAGAAATTGAAACTTAACCCTAGGCTTAAAACTTGAAAATTATGAGAGTTGACATGTTAATTGGCATCAAGCTTAGAACTTGATTATAGATTTGACTGTATTTTTGGGTCTAGGCTAGACACATAGTGATATGGGTGTTGTTAGTTTTGAAATCTTATTGTTATTATTTATTTGAATAGATTTTATTGATTTAGAAGCCCAACGAAAGGGGAAGGCTCAAGTCTCGGAGTGATTGTTCGACTATTTGACGAAAGTAGATTTTTCGATCCTTGTTAATTGTATAGAATCGTGTATTTTCTTTTGGTATGTGTTGGGAAGTAATGGGACTTGGTGATGGGTTGACTTGTCGATATTGAATAATTCTAATGATGAAAAGGGGGTAATAAAAGGTAATGTGATTAATTATTGGTGTGATGTGTTGAGAATTGTTTGAAAGGATTATTGATTAATTGTTGATGTTGTATCATGATTGTGTTGTTGTGAATTGTGCATTGTTATGAAAATGGTCATCTCCTCATTATTTGTGTGAACATGTCATTTGCACTGGTTCTGAGACATGGTTGTGACAAGTGTTATGTGAATTGAGGAAGAATAAGAAATTAAAGAGGATGTACCATTTCGAGGGACGTGTCACGCGCCACGCGCCGCGAGGGATATTATGATTCGAGGGACGTGTCGCACGCCGCGACAGATATTATTATTGAGGGTCATGTCGCACGCCGCGACGGATGTATGTATAGATATTTCCCGATGAGTATCAGACTGAGAGACAGCGGGTGTGTATCATTAGGTTAGACATACATCACTATACTTGACATTGCATTTCATTGCCTTACACATCTTTATCATTGATGAACTTGATCCTATGTGTTGCTGATCTTGTGAGTGTCTTTCTATGGAACTTGTGGTTGATGAATATTGAGCTTGTTGTTGAGGATATGTAATTGTTAGAGTGTTGTTGTTGAGCTGTGTGCTATGTGTATTGTGAACTGTTAGGTTGGACTGGTTTTATGCAGGTTGTAGTTATGGAGGTTTGGTTGGAGTGGTAGGAGTACTCGTAATCTATATTATTAACTTGTGTTTAGGAGTTCGCTTGCTGAGTACCATGTGGTTTGGTACTCACCCCTTACTTCTATATGTGGGTAGGTTATGAGCCTGGATCTTCATCATACTCTCTTATCTTCTTGTCCGAGGCTTCATATGGAGATTTGTGAGGTACCTGATTGTCATCTCATCAGACATTTTCACTCATATTTATGATCTTCTTCTGCTTTAGAAACAACATCATTCGATACTTTTTTATGTCTTTCAAATCTATTGTAATACATTTGAAGCTTGTAACATGACAACCAGGTTTTTGGGGTATATTTAAGTTAATTATGATTTTTTGCATTATTTTATAGCATTGGACTTTTATTCTCGCTTTACTTCCACATTTATCGTGTTATTTGGGTTTTAGGATGACTTGTCTTGGTGGTATAAAAGGAGTGTCATCACATCCAATTTTGGGTCGTGATAGATGTCTTGGGCTCTAGGAAACGTGACTGATGTAAAAAAAACTGACATATTTTCTGCAAGAGCTATCCCTCCAGTGTTTCTTGGATATTCTTTGATAAATTTAGAAGTTGTATTCATTCGAAAGATTTTCTTGTAAGAAAAGATGTGGTGGTCGAAGAAGACGTCTTTCCTTTCAAATATCTTAACACCAAGGTATCCTATTTATTTGCTATTCTATATCTCCTCACATGTATACAACTTGTATGGGTGCACTCCTACCCAGCCTTCTATAGCCCAGGGGGTTGATAATTCAAATGTTACTAATCATCTTGACAGTGATCCAACAAATCTTGGTGCTAATGTCAATGAGTAGATTTCAGCTTATGATAAAACTCATATACCAAATCATATAGTTCCATAGTTCTAGTAGAAGAAGTAGTTTCTCCATTACCTGATCCTGCACTTGATATGCCAGCTGATTATAACATCAGGTCCTATAAAATTGTTAGAGCTCCTCTATGGATCAAGACTGCCTACATTACTCAAGGAAAAAGAAGTACTGCACATTGTTATCCGCTCTCAAGTTGTATTAACTATGCCAATGTGTCTTCTCTATTTGAGACTGTATCAGTTTCTTACTCTATTATAGTTGAGCCTAAATCCTGATATGAGACTATGAAGGATGCCACATGGATTAATGCACTGAAGAGTGAAATCTCAGCATTAGATGAGAGCAATACTTGGAGTATAGTTGAGTTGTATGTAGACAGTGAAATTTTTATTGATAAATTCATATTAAATTTTGGATTAATCCATAAATTCATGATATATTAACCAAGTCAAATTACTGGTTATTAAAGTCAAAATATATGACCTTAATAAAGTCTAAATTACATATGAGTCGGTCCATTAAGTTGATAAGACAAGCTCAACTCATGTTCTTCAAGCCCAAGGTCCTTTAAAATTACTTGAAGATCGAAATACCCCCATATCCACGCTCACAACTATATAAATTGATCTATATAAGACCAAAGAGAAGGGAAAAAAAAGAAGTAGACAGAAAAAAATACATAGAGAATCCTTGCTCTTCAGTGGTGATCTGCAAGTCTTTTGCAAACAAAGAAGTCTTCGCTCCAAGTGTTGAGCCGCAGGTATTCCATTAAATCAAGAACAATCATGAAGAGAAGAATCAAGGGATAGCATATCTTTTCTTAAAGATTTCATAAAGATTGTAACCTTCGCATAAATTCAAATTCAAATACTATTGTTTGCTTGCTATTTTCCTTTCTTGTTTGCGGTATTTCAAGAACAAAACTTTAGACGCATACAAATTGGCACGCCCAGTGGGACAATCTTTACCTCTCATCTCTTCTCTTCGAAAATCAAAGTTCAAGAACACTGAGATGACTTCCAAGAAGATCAACTCAAAATCTGCATTTGCATCTGTATCCGCATATGCGTCCGCATCTGCATCTGCATCTACATCCGCAAAAACTGATGGATCCAAATTTTGTGTTGATGTGGGAAACATCCTTGACGTTACTGCGGAGAGCCTGGGACCTGTCACAAGGAATAAAGACAAATTTCTAGAACAACAATCCTCATGAATGTCTTCTGAATCTGCTATTGTCTTTGGTTCGTCTCCAAAAGGTGTGAAGTCTCCCGCAAAAGAAGACATCGATGAAATGGTTTAGAGGGTTCTTGCCCGATTGAGCTTATCTACATCAAAAAAGTCTTTCACTTTAGCTAAAGATGATGTCTTAAGCACTGGATCTACTCCGCATAACATATCTACATCTCATGTTTTGGAAAACTGATGTTATTCTCCATCATCTACGATGGAAATGCAAGTGATGGTGATCGAAACTTCCACCATCGAAGAACAACTTGAAAGTTTTACGAAAGCAATTGAAGGACTATCAAAGTGCATCAAAGGTCAAGACATCAAAATTACGAAGTTCACAAACATGATGGAGAATATGGAGGAAAGAGAACCCACTCAATTATGTCCAAAGCTTCATGAAACGCAAGAGAAAAGAGAGTCCTTCGCAAAATAAGAAACAATCATTAAAGAGTTTCAAGTGTCTGCCAAAGGTCTTATTTCCGTTGACCAATTCAAGAACTTCATCAAAGAGGCTATCAAAGATAAATCTCAGTCCACATTCCAGTATCCTCTCACACATGTATATCCTTATTCTCAAAGAATTTATAACCTTAAGATACATGCTGGTTACCAACCTCTTAAGTTGCAGTAATTCGACGACAATGGAAATCCGAAACAACATGTAGCACACTTTGTCGAAACTTGCAATAATACTGGAACATATGGTGATTATCTTGTTAAGCAATTTGTTAGATCTCTCACAAGAATTGCTTTTGAATGGTACACAGATCTTGAATCTAGTTCCATCGATAGCTGGGAGTAGATGGAGCAACAATTCCTTAAGCGTTTTTATAGCACATGACGTGTTGTGAGCATGATAGAGATTGCAAACGCCCGTCAAAGAAATGATGAGCAAGTCATTGAATTCATTAACCGTTGTAGGATCTTGAGTCTTGACTACAAATATCACCTTAGTGAAAATTCTGGGATCGAAATATGCATCCAATGTATGCATTGGAATCTTCGTTACATATTGGAAGGCATGAAACCTAAAGCGTTTGAAGAACTAGCAACTTGTGCTTATGATATGGAATTGTCACGACCCAAAGTACCCCCAAGACATCACATGGTGAAAACAACCCCGAAAGGGCCTACAAAATCCACTTAGCATACATTATACAAGATAATAGAATTTAAGAGTTTAAAAGACAGTTTATATCATAAAGAGTTTGTCAAAATGTAGCAGAAATCTAACGTAGTCTCAAAGCCATTTAATACATCAAGAGTGATTGCGACGTAACCCATACTAAACATACAATCTGGAAAAGTAAAGACAATAAGCAATAAAGGGTTCGGTCCTCGGAACATGAGGACTCACCACTCTTCAAAAGCTACTAAGGTGATCACGAGCCATGAGGATGCGGAATCGGAGCGCCGGACCCTACATTTGTGAAACAATGTAGGCAAGAGTATGTGTTAGTACAAAGAATGTACCAAGTATGATAATAATGCATAAGAGTTATAAAATCATGCTAAAAGGACTTTTCATGACATGCAAAGACCAAGTTAAAACATAGGTTAGAAGCATAATCATGATCATGGTCAATAAAAGTAAAAATCGTCTTTAAACATATGTGAGATACATCTAGAAGTAACTGCAGTTCATTATTGTGGGAAGTAGCAATTAACCGACATATAGACCATGTGAGCTATAACATAGAATTCGGTGTCTATCCCACACCGAAAAGGGATGTCCTTACTTGCCAAGGTAAGAACCATAAATTCTAGCTTAAGTGGATCCACTATCTAATGTCCATCTAAGACAACCTATGGTGGCACATAGTTTATGGGAAATGAGTAATCGCCTCTTGTCCACTCGGTGCTAAGCATAAATCCCAAAGAAAAGTCATTAGTCTTTACTTGTCATATCATTAAGAGGCATGGTTAATCGCCGCTTGCCTTTTCATCCATGGAAAGCACGTCAAGTAGCCAATCCAAACTAGGTTTCATTAGAATAGCTCCTAGAGCTTGATTCAATGTTTAGTTGAGAAAGCCTTTCAACTCTAAGAATCCTTATGTGAGAAAACCCCTTTCACATTCATGTATTGAGTAGTATGTGAGAAATCCTTTCATCACAACATCAACAACAACATTTATGCTTTACTCTCAAAGCAACTTAAATCATTTTTCATCAATTTCATTAAGAACATGCATATATTCATAAATTCATCTTTCATAGTTCAAAACTTCACCATAGGGTCAGAAACATAAAAATCATAGCTCATGCATGGGTTCAAGTGAATTCAACCTAAAAACATGGTTTTATCTCAATTCATGCATAATAGTTCATAAAACAATCAATTGGATCAACATTGAAAGGAACCCATGACAATTGGATAAAAACCCTAATTTGATTGGGGAATCTAACTTTATAAGATTGGGGATTTTAGGAACCCTATAGCGGAAAGAGCTCCATAGGTGAACACTATCATACCTTGGAGTTCAAAGCCCAAAATTTATGGTGGATTGGATACTTGATCTTGAAATCCTAGTTTTCTTCTTCTTCCTTAGAGAGAGAAATATTTGAGAAGATACACTTGATCAACTTTTTGGCATTTAAGAGGGTGAATTGAATTGGGTAATTTGGTGGTTAAAAATCATTATATAGGGCTTTGGGTAGAAGGCAAAACGACATAGTATAGGGTCAAAATGATTAGGGAAAAGACCAAAAGCCCCTTTAAAATAATTGTCGAACCCTCACTAACAGGTTTGACCTACGGTCCGTAGGTCCTACCACAAACCGTCCTGGTCGACCATTGGTGGTTTTAGAGACCACAATTTTAGACCCCCAACGACGGGACCCCATGTACGATCCTTGGGTCCACTTATGGATCGTACACCTCAACCGTGGGTCCCAACTTTTGATCCTAAAATTTTACTAAGTTGACAGACCTATGGAACATACCTACGACTCATACATTGAATGACGGACTGTCCTGGTGAACCGTCAAAGAGCGCTGGGACTTGACAATCTAAATCAATGGAGGCTTGCCAACGACAGTCCCCACCTACGGTCTGTGGTCCGACCTATGGACCGTCGATGGTTCCGTCTGTGCTGGCACCAGATCTGTGAAACCTAATATTTTTAACTTCTTTTCAAATCTGAAGTGTTACAGTATCTTCCGATTGGGAATATTCGTCCTCGAATGGGATTCAAGACATCATAAGGAGGGTAGGAACAAAATCTAACAGTCCAACATGAATGAAATCACATAAATGCACATATCCGAGGAGGAAACATCAAGTTCAAGCTAAAGCATGTTCAAAACATTATTTCATTAGGTCTATATGCAACTCATACTCAAATGCACATTAACATGAAGAAATCAATCAAGCTAACTCATTTTTCTCAAAAATCAAGTTTTTTTCATGAACATGCATAAATGAGAAATCATGGGAATATCTAAGACACATGAAACCAAAAGAGTAAACCATGAGGAACTGGATACCTCAATCTAGAGTAGGGATGAAGGGAAAGAGATGAGGATAACGGGAGATCATATCGGCCTCGGCCTCCCAAGTTGCACCCTCAACTAAACTGATTTCTCCAAAGAACCTTCACTGAAGCAATTTCTTTATTTCTCAACTTTTGAACTTGCCGGTCCAAGATTTCAACCAGAACTTCTTCATAAGAAAGATTATCCTTTATGACAAGACTCTCCAATGGTACTATAGATGTCGGATCACCAACACATTTCTTCAACAACGAAACATGGAAAATCGGATGCACCGATGCAATGTCATTAGGCAATTCAATTTCATAAGCAACTTTATAAATACGCCTCAAAATCTGATATCGGCCCACATAACGGGGACTAAGCTTCCTTTTCTTTCCAAATCTCATTACACCCTTCATGGGTGAATTTTCAAGTAGACCCAATCATTCACATCGAACTCAAGATCTCTTCTTCTAACATCAGCATAAGACTTTTGTCGACTTTGAGCCGTTTTCAACGTTTCTCTAATAAGCCAAACTTTCTCCATAACTTCATATACCAACTCGGGACCTATCAAAGCAACTTCACCCACTTCAAACCAACCTATAGGAGATCTACACCTCCTACCATGAAGAGCCTCAAATGGAGCCATACCAATGCTTGAGTGATAGTTATTATTATACGCAAATTCAATCAAAGGCAAGTGATCATCCCAATTACCCTTGAAGTCAATTACGCAAGCTCTCAAAATATCCTCCAAAGTTTGGATAGAACACTCCGCTTGCCCATCAGTTTGTGGATAAAAGGCCATACTAAGCTTAACACGAGTACCAAGCCCCTTTTTGAAAGATTTCCAAAACTGAGAAGTGAATTGGGTACCACTATCGGAGATAATGGACAAGGAAACTACATGCAACCTAACCATTTCTCTCAAGTACAACTTAGCGTAGTCCCCCACCGAATAAGAAACCTTGACAGGGATGAAATGAGCCAATTTCATCATTTGATCTATTATAACCCAAATCAAGTAATGTTATTGTCGGATGCGGGGTAAATCAACAATGAAGTCCATATTCAAATATTCCCACTTCCAAATAGGAATACAAATATCTTAGGACAAACCTCCCGGCTTTTGATGCTCAACCTTCACTTGTTGACATTTAGGACACTTATCCACTAATTCCACAATATCCTTCTGCATCCCATTCCACCAATAGACCTCCGGTAAGTCACGATACATCTTGGTGGCTCATAGGTGAATGGAATATCTAGAACTATGGGCTTCTGATAAGATCTTCTCTCTAAAGTCATCTACATTGGGAACACACAAACAACCTTGATATCTAAGCATTCCATCTCCCCCTTGGGAGAAAGCCTCAACCGACTTCTTAAGCACCTCTTCCTTCATTTCGATCAAGATCGGGTCAAGACCTTGCTTAGCTTTCACTTCTGACACAAAAGATGATTCTGAACCATTATTGACCATTACACCGCCTTTGCTAGAGTCAACCAACCAAACACCCATTCGGGATATTCTATTAATATCTTGAACCAACTCCTTTTTACTATCCTCTACATGAGCAACACTACCCATTGTCAATCGACTAAGAGCATCTGCCAACACATTTTCTTTGACAGGGTGATAGAGAACACTCATATCATAATCCTTTAGTAACTCAAGCCACCTTTTTGGGCAAAGATTTATTTTCTTCTATTTAAACACATATTGCAAACTTTTGTGGTTGGTAAAGACATGGACATGAAAACCATATAAATAATGCCTCTAAATCTTTAAAGCAAACACAACTGCCGCTAGTTCTAAATCATAGGTAGGATAGTTCTTTTCGTGCACCTTAAGTTGCCTTGAGGCATAGGCAATGACTTTCCCATTTTGCATAAGGACACATCCTAACCCAATTCTTGAAGCATCACAATAAACACCGAACCCATCGGTTCCTTCCGGTAAAGTCGACACCGGAGCGAAAGTAAGTTTATTTTTCAATTCTTGAAAACTCTTTTCACATGCTTCCGACCATAAAAATTTGGCTTTCTTTTTGGTCAATGTCGTCAATGGAGAGGAAATCGAGGAAAACTCTTCCAGAAACCTTCTATAGTAACTGGCTAAACTCAAGAAACTTCTAATATCTGAAAGGGTTAGAGATCTAAGCCAACTCTCAACTGCATCCATCTTCTTAGGATCTACCTCAACACCCTTCCACGAAATAATATGACCAAGAAAAGCCATGGACTTTAACCAAAACTAACATTTACTAAAGTTTGCAAAAAGTTGTTGGTCCTTGAGGACTTGCAACACAATCCTCAAATAATTGGTATGCTCATCTTCACTCCTTGAATATATCAATATATCATCAATGAACACAATCACAAACATATCGATGTATTGTCTAAACACCCTATTCATCAAATCCATAAATGTGACTGGAGCATTAGTCAAGCCAAAGGACATCACCAAAAACTTATAATGACCATATCAAGTTCAAAAAGTAGTATTCGGAATGTCATTCTCCTTCACCCTCAATTGGTGATAACCTGACCGGAGGTTAATCTTAAAGAAGTAACTTGCTCCTTGAAGTTGATCAAACAAATCATCTATCATTGGAAGAGGATACTTATTCTTAATGGTAACCTTATTCAACCGACGGTAATCGATGTACATACGAAGCGAACCATCTTTCTTTCGAACAAATAAAATTGGAGCACCCCATGGAAAGATACTCGGTCGGATGAAACCCTTATCCAACAAATCTTTCAATTGTTCCTTTAATTCCTTAAGTTCAGCCAGAGTCATTCGGTAAGGAGGAATAGAGATAGGTTGTGTATCTGGAAGAAGGTCAATACCGAAGTCTATTTCCCTTTCGGGAGGAACACCAGGTAGATCATCAGGAAACACTTTCGAAAACTCATTTACAACATGGACCGACTCAAGAGTAGGGGGTTTCAAAATCCATATCCCTCACCCTAACTAGATGGTATATGCAACCCTTAGAAATCATCTGTCTATCTTTAAGACAAGAAACAAACCAAACTTTTGGTATATAATTTCCTCATTCCCACTTTAGGATAGGCTCATTTGGAAACTGAAACTTGACCACTCAAGTTCTAGAATCAATAGAAGTGTAACAAGAATGCAGCCAATCCATGCCAAGAATAACATCGAAATCTAGCATATCAAGCTCTACAAGATCAACATAAGTGACCGTACGGGATAAGAAGATGGGACAATTCTAAAGACTCTCTTAGCCATAATAGATTCACCAATAGGAGTAGAAACCGGAAAAGGGTCTAACAACACACCCAGAATAATATCAAACCTCATAGCCAAATATGGCGTCCCAAAGACAAGGTAGCACCGGGATCAAGAGAAGCATAAACATCAAGATGAAAGACTTTCAACATACTGGTGACCACATAGGGAGAACCCTCTTGCTCATGACGAATCTAGAGTGCATAAAACCTATTTTTCTTTTGACTACCACTAGAACTGGACGAAGGATTAGGTGATCCCGTAGATGATTATCTCTTTCATTCTTAGTAATTGAGGGACAATCCCTTATCTTGTGATCCGTCTTACCACAACCAAAAATGCATTATAACCAGCTAGAAATCTACCCTCATGCTTCCTTCCACATTTAGCACAAGCACAAAATAAAGATCCACTACTATTTCCTCCTTGAGGCTTAGGGTTAGGCACCCTATCTTTATTGAACCTAGGAGGAGCATAAGAGGAGCCTTGACCAGAAAACCTTTGTCGGAACTTAGAAAGACCATGACCATCGGACCTTGAATGTGAAAAGTCACCATCACCGGTCCTTGCCTTCTTTGTCTCCCTAGATCTTTCTTTAAGTTTCTCTTCTTGTATTTGTTGAGCATGAACCATTAGACGAGAAATGTCCATATCATTGATGAGCATGCGGTACGATATTCCTTGACTACCATCTCAGACACTCCTGACATGAACTTACTCATCATTTCCCTAGGATCGACAACCATAGTAGGAGAATACCTAGACAATTGTGTGAACTTCAAAGCATATTCCTTCACACTCATGCTTCCTTGATGAAGGTTGATGAACTCACGTACCTTTTCCTCTCTCATCTCAAGGGGAAAGAACCTATCAAGGTAAGCAACCTTAAACTTTTCCCAATCAAGAGGACCCACATCAATCGCCCGTTTTTCCTTCTATTGGTTGAACCAAACTTGAGCAACACCCTTAAGTTTATAAGCGGCAAATTTCGCCTTTTCCACCAACGTCACTCCCATGATCATCAACACCTTATACACTTCATCAACGAACTCTTGAGGATCTTCCTCAACCTTGGAACCATGAAACTCCAGAGGATTCATTCTAGTGAAGTCCCTCACTCTAGATGCCGCCGTACTCACATTTGGGTTCCTGGGGAACATAACCTCCCTATTGGCTTGAGCTGTTATTGCTTGGGCCAATACTTGAAAAGCAGCCCTAAACTCCGCATTAGTCACTTGCTTGGCCACACGGTCTATCAGAACTTCAGGAGCTTGAGGAGGAGCTTCTCGTTCCACATTCTTATTTGTTTTCCTCCTAACATATGCTCTTCGAAGGGCCATATCCTGAAAAGCATCAGATAGGGATAAGGAGAGAAGGACATATAGAGTTACACTCTATCACACGACTTTAGAGTAATGAAAGAAGTGGAGTTTACTAATCATCTTATAGATTCTTATTCATAAATGTGGTGCGCTTCACACTCATGAACAAGACTCGACGTGGCTTAAAGACTTTCCTAGGACCTTTCTAAACCTTGTGCTCTGAATACCAAGTTTGTCACAACCTAAAGTACCCCCTACACGTGACATGGTGCATAGGACCCCGAAAGGGCCTACTCAAGCCACTTAGCATACTCATACAAGATAATAGAGTTTAAGAGTTTAAAAGACAATTTATATCATAAATAGTTTGTCAAAACGTAGCGGAAGTCTAACATAGTCTCAAAACTATCTAATACATCAAAAGTGATTGGGACGTAACACATACATCACATACAATCTGAAAAAAGTAAAGATAATAAGTAATAAAGGGTTCGGTCCTCGGAACATGAGGACTCACCACTCTTCAAAAGCTACTAAGGTGATCACTAGCCACAAGGATGCGGAATCAAAGCGTCAGCCCCTCATTTGTGAAACAGTGTAGGCAAGAGTATGTGTTAATACAAAGAATGTACCAACTATGATAGCAATGCATAAGAGTTATAAAATCATGCTAAAAAGACTTTTCATGACACGCAAAGGCCAAGATAAAACATAAGATAAGAGGTTAGAAGCATAATCATGATCATGGTCAATGCAAGTAAAAATCATATTTAAACACATGTGAGATACCTTTAGAAGTAACCTTAGTTCATTATCGTGGGAAGTAGTCATTAACCGACATATCAACCATGTGAGCTATAACATGGAATCCAGTGTATATCCCACACCGAAAAGGGATGTCCTTACTTGCCAATGTAAGAACCATAACTTATATCTTAAGTGGATCCACTAGCTAATGTCTATCTAAGACAACCTATGGTGGCACATAGTTCATGGGACATGGGTAATCGCCTCTTGTCCACTCGGTGCTAAGCATAAATCCCACGGAAAAGTCAGTAGTCTTTACTTGTCTTATCATTAAGAGACATGGGTAATCGCCGCTTGCCTTTTCATCCATGGAAGGCACATCAAGTAGCCAATCCAAGCTAGGTTTCATTAGAATAACTCCTAGATTTTGATTCAAAGTTTAGTTGATAAAGCCTTTCAACTCTAAGAATCCTTATGTGATAAAACCTCTTTCTCATGTATTGAGTAGTAAGTGAGAAATCCTTTCACAACAACAACATTTATGCTTTACTCTCTAAGAAACTTAAATCATTTTTCATCAATTTCATAAAGAACATCCATAACTTCATGAATTCATCTTTCATAGTTCAAAACTTCATCATAGGGTCAAAAACATAGAAATCATACCTCATGCATGGGTTCAAGTGAAATCAACTTTAAAACATGAAATTATATCAATTCATGCATAATAGTTCATAAAACAATCAATTAGATCAACATTTAAAGGAACCCATGACAATTGGATAAAAACCCTAATTTTATTGGGGATTCTAACTTTACAAAATTGGGGATCTTAGGAACCCTATGGAGGAATGAGTTCCATAGGTGAAAACTATCATACATTGGAGTTCAAAGTCCAAAAGATATGGTGGGTTGGAGACTTGATCTTGAAACCCTAAACGTCTTCATCTTCCTTAGAGAGAGAAATATTTTGAGAAGATGAACTTGATCAACTTTTGAGAATTTAAGAGAATGAATTGAATTGGGTAATTTGGAGGTTGAAAATCATTATATAGGCCTTTGGGTAGAAGGCAAAACGACTTAGTATAGGGTTAAAACGATTAGGGAGAATACCAAAAGCCCTTTAAAATAACGGTTGAACCCTCACCGACTGCTTTGACCTACGGTCTATAGGTTCTACCAAGCACCATCCTAGTCGACCGTTTGTGGGTTCAGAGACCACAATCTTTGACCCCCAATGATGGGACTCCGTGTACGGTCCGTGTGTCCACTTGCAGAGCGTACACTTCAACCGTGGGTCCCAACTTTTGATCCTAAAGTTTCACCAAGTCCGAGACAGACCTATGGGACATACCTATGACTCGTACATTGAATGACGGAACGTCCCAGTGAACGATCAAAGAGCACTGGGACTTGACAATCTAAATCATTGGGAGCTTGCCAACGACGGTCCCTACCTACTGTCCGTGGTCCGACATAGTTGGTGGTTCTGTCTATACTGGCACCAGATCTGTGAAACCTTGAATTTTTACCTTCTTTTCAAATCCTAGGTATTACAGGAATTGGGTATGACTTCAAACGGAGATCAAGAGTTGTCCAACTTCAAACCTTATGAAGAAAATGTAATTTGACATTTAGGATGAGGACAAGCTTTTATCCAAAATTGAAATTGAAGAGTCTATGTAAGTTGACATGCTCCTTGTCGTACGAGCGTAAATTTCAAGTCATAATGCTCATCAATGCATGCATGTCATGAAGCACCCTCTCCCCCAACCCCAAATCCCAACTTCCTATTTTTAGAAGTTGGGATTTGGGGGAAGGGGTGTTTTTCCACCAATTGAAGCATTTTTTTTCTGTTTTTAGAAGTTGGGATTTAGGTCTATGTGTTTTTCCAGTCATTGAAGCTTTTTTTTTAATTGATGTTTTTGGAAGTTGGGATTAGGGGTATGTTCCAGCTATTCAAGCATTTTTTGTTGTTGTTGTTTTTAGATGTTAGGATTGGGGTATGTGTTTTTCCAACAATTGAAGCAAATTTTTTACTTTTTTAGATTTAGGTCTATGTGTTTTTCCAGACATTGAAGCATTTTTTTTGTTGATGTTTTTAAAAGTTTGATTAGGGGTATGTTCCAGCCATTGAAGCATTATTTTTGTTGCTGTTTTTAGATGTTGGGATATAGGGGTATGTGTTTTTCCAATAATTGAAGCATTTTTTTGTTGTTTTTGGAAATTGGATTTAGGGGTGTTTCTTTTCCCCAATAATTGAATAATTTTTTTTGTTCTTTTTAGAAGTTGGGATATAGAGGGTGTGTTTTTTCAAAAATTGAAGTTTTTTCTGCTGTTTTTGGTAGTTGGGATTTAGGGAGTTTCTTTTTCCCACGTCTTTTTTCAGAAAGATTTTATTTTTCTTACTGATCTTCATAAAATAACTAGACCTAACCAAATATTGCTTCTACAAACTATTTTTTTTTTCAAAAGGTTTGTAATCGAGAGGATTTATGAGCATATCTTTAATGATTATTAAATTATAAGTATAATTTTTGGACTTTTTGAAGCATTTGTTTTTTTTGTTTTTACAAGTTGGGATTTAGGGGTGTTTCTTTTTCCAACATTTGTTCTTCAAAAGATATTATTTTTTATTACAAATTAGGTCTCAAACATTTGTAAAATAACTAGAAACTAACCAAATATAACTTCTTCAAACTATTTCCCCCGTAAGGTTTGTAATCGAAAAAAATTGTGAGTGTTTTGGGGATGGAAGAAGATTTTTTAGATGAAAAGAAGCTCCTGAGCACTTCTTCAATTTCAAAATTTTATTTTTAAAAAAAAATATGATTTTCGTAAAACAAAGTCACCTTTTCTGCAAAAATATATGCACAAATTGTATAGTATAGGGCTTTTTTTCTACTCTCGATATCTGTTTTTGAGCATATTTTTACTTCATCGAATTAAGTCTAGTTGTTGGCTTTGTCCAGCATATTTTATTCAAAGCCTTATTTTGGGGATTCTCTTGCTGCAAAATGCTGGGTTTAGAAGTTGGGATTGGGGGTGTTCTATTTTTCCAATATATTTTTTTCAAATAGATTTTTTTTTCTCACAGGATCTCTCAAATCTTCATAAAATAACTAGAACTATGCAAATATTTTTCACCTTCTACAAATGGAAGATGAGTTTTTAGACAAAAAGCAGCTACAACACTTGTAATTTTAATGTTTGGTTTCAAAAGTATAAAGAAAACACTATTTTCCTAAAGCAAGTGCACCTTTTTGCAAAAATATCTGCCCAATTGGTGTTCTCTAGGTGTTTTCTTGTTCTGCTCTTGAAAAATTTATTTTCTTTGTGATTGTGATGTGTATTAATTTTGGATTATTTTTTTCTCTATGGAACAGGAAAATCTTCACTGGAAGTCTTGCGAAAGAGACAACTTTAAGTTAGTTTTTAAGCTCTGCTACATGTTTGTATATTGTTAATTTGTCATTATGGATGAGCTGAGGTTTGTGGTTTTTAATTTTATTATTCCTTGCTGGTTGGATATTCTAAATATTCTAACTGTTCTTCTAATTTGGGTTTGTAGAGAAATTTATGAAGTACTTTGAGAAGTATGGTGAGATAATAGACTCGGTGATTATGAAGGACCGACATACTGGTAGACCTAGAGGTTTTGGGTTCATCACTTATACTGATCCCTCTGTCCTTGACAATGTTATTATTGAAACTCATAGCATCAATGACAAACAAGTGAATGGTTTAGCTTCACTTTCAATGTGTATATTAAATCTATATTTGATTATATTCAAATAGGGTTGGAGAAAGGAACTACTAGAAATTTTATGTATGTTTTTCATGAGAAAATTTTCTTTTTGTGGTCGTTTCTAACGAACCATCAATTTATGTTAACTCATAAAATTCTTTTGAGATAATGAGTTTGGTTGGTATCGTATATTTGTATTCATAGTATTCCTGGTATTGTGAGATTTCTAGCAGAAACCATATTATCGGTAATGTATATTTTTAACTAAAGGTCATAGTATATGTGGTGTTGTGAGGTTCTAGTGAAACCATATTCTCCAAATCCAAGAATATTTTTTTAGAAAAAAAACTGTTGTAAAGTGGCATGCATTTTGACTTTGAGACTTACTCGATTACATTTGGTCAGGTTGAGATCAAGAGAACCATTCCTAAAGGATTTGCTGAATCAAAGTATTTCAGAACAAAGAAGGTTTTTGTTGGCGGCATTCCTACTGCTATGGATGAAGGTGAAACATCACATATTTTTCTTTTTTCAAGAAATGTTACAAATACCATGTGTTTTATACTGTAGTTTTGTGCCATATTTTACCTAGTTTCTCAGGTATTTAATTGTTACTCTTTTTCAGTATTATTTGTTCAACTTTTCGTACAATGTCTCTCACGTGTCGTGGTTTAAAGTTTGTAGGATTCATTTAGTGTGCTTCTTTCAGGGCTCAGTTGTGTCAGGCTATTGCATAGGTAATCTTCTAGGTTAACTTGCTTCTTTATTGTAGGTTGAGATCAAGAAGTCAGAACCAAAGAAACCCTCACACCTAGCATCTGGTCCTGCATTTGGTAATGAATCTAGGGGATGTGCATACAATGATAGTTATGATGGAGGCTTTGGCAATTCCTACAACATTTTTGGCAGTGGTGGGGGTTTTGGCCCTGCTTCATATACGTCTTCTGGAGGTATGAGTGGTAGGTTTGGTGACTATGGATATGGTGGTGGTGAATTTGGTGGTAGATATGGAGACTTTGGTGCTGGTGAATTTGGTAGCAATCGAGGAGATCCCTCACTGGGTTATCCTAGTCGTTATGGCTCTTATGGCGGTGGTTATGGTGGAGGTGTTGGCGGATATGGTGGCGGTGGACTAATGGGCGCATATGGCCGTTGAGGTGGTTATGGGGGTTATGGTGGGGCTGGTTCTTGTGCTGGTTATGAATCTGGCCCCGACGCTGGTTATGAATCTGGTCCTGGCGCTGGTTATGGTGGACCAGGAGTTCTATATGGAAGTAGGAGAGGCTATGGTGGTAGCGGCCACCACCACCCCTATGGCAGGTAGATTTTCTTAAGCATTTTATAGATGTTGCATTCAAATGCTCTTTGGCTCAGAGTTGAGTAGATATAGGAGCGCTAGCAAGGAGTCAACATCTAGAAGATTGGGAGGACCATAGTCTTTTCCTGATTTTACCATTGTGGACCCATAGTTAAACATTTTCTCTTTTCGTAAACTTTGAATTAGCTAGAACCCAACTTGGAGTTCTTTCATGTATCTTTTGTAAGATTGGTTTCTTAGTTGTCTGGTACTCAGGCTCGTATAACTTATCTAGTGACTTGTTTATAAGGTAGATTCTGGAGCTTTTTGACTTCCTTTTGATTATGGTGCGTGCTTGTTAGAGATCTATGGGGCTTGCTAGGATACAGATCCTGAGTTTTTTGGCTTCCTAGAGATGCCTAGATCTTAACTAATTATAGAGCCTCTTTGGATTTGGCTTATTTTAAGTGCTTTTAAGCCAAAATAGGTTTTAATCACTTGTGGAGTGTTTGGATAAATTTAAGGAAGTTCTTATAAGCACTTTGTTTTAAGCTAAAATGCTAAAAATAAGCCATAAGTCATAAGTTAGAACTTTTAAGCTATGGCTTTTGGCTTATAAGCCCAAAGCTAAAACTTTATCCAAACAGGCTCAATAGTTTGATGTCTCGGTTTGGAGATTCCTCTTAGCTATAGTTGATATGTATCTTCAAGTTTCCATGCCATCTGCCCAATTAACTGTTGGAGGTAGTGTGTGCTGAGCAACATCTTGTGGCCAATGCTGAATAATGTTGGTAAACAAAGTACTTTTGAAGTTGAACTTTCTAATTTTATGAAGATCTAACTCAACAGCAACATACTCAGTGTAGTCCCACATAGTTGGGTCTGTGGAAGGTAGAGTCAGAGTATACACACTCCTTACTTTTACCTCAGAGGTGAGGTAGACAGGTAGTTTTTGATAGATTCTTGGCTCAAGGCAAAAGTAGTATATGGAAAGACCGAATGAAAGTACAATAGATAGTAATAGCATATTGGACCAAAATACTACTACAAACAAACTACACAAAATAATAGATAGTTAAAGAAAATGAAGAATAAGAAAGTACAAGAGTAGTTCTACGACTACTAGTAAGGGCCACAAGACAAAACACTCCTATATATTAGTATGGACACACCCCTACCTACTAACCTTCTATCCTAATTTGTGTCCTCCATACATTTCTATATAAGGTCATTTACTCGGTAAGTTGCAAGTGCATCAGAATATATTTTGTCTAAGCATCTCTCCCTGGGACATCTTTGATCTACCTATACCCCTTATGAATAATAAATCCCATAACCAACTTCTCACACCTCCGCATTGGAGCATCTGTGCATCTCCTCATCTTATGCCCCAAACCATCTCAACCTCGATTTTTGCATCTTTTCTTCAATAGAAGTCACCTCTAACTTGTCTCGTATATTATCATTTTTAACTCTTATATTTCTCCTAATATACTTATACATTCTCATCTCTGCCTCATTCAGACAACATAGCTGGTTTATGAAGATCTGCATGCAAGTATATAATGTGTTAACAGCTTTTCTGAAGACTTGATGGTCGTGGCACACTTGTATACTCTTTTATGTTGTTGTCTTAATTGTACTGGATGATGAAAAGTTTGTTTTTTTAGTTGTATGAGGTGTAATTGTAAGTACACTTGGCTTATAAGATGTATTATGTATGAAAATTAAGTCTTATTTTTGCTCTGATGTCTGTTGTTTTGTTTTAGTTTTTCAAACAGATGGTTACATTTGTGATGTTGTTAGATGACTTCACTGAGTACACAGGGGGCTCTCCTGTGTGTGCTTTTTAGCTTTCTGTAGCAAACGCGAACAAGAAAGTACATGAACTAGATTGCCCGTTTACGTACTTTCTTGTTCACGTTTAGTCACTGCAAAGCAGAGTGTTCATTTCTTTGAATTATGAACTAGTAATACAAAACAAATGTTTTTACGATAGGACATATAAAGTGGTATTCAAGATGTTGATGGTAAGTTATAATCTTTTTTTAATATTTTGAATCGTTTCCACATTTTAAGAGGGTTATCTAATCTATGTTTCACCAACTACAACGGGATTAGGGAGCGTAGTGTATACGCAACCTTACCCTTTTACTCACAAGGTAGAGGTTATTTCTGATAATCTCTTCATTCAAGTAAATTTTATTAAAAATCAAGCATGTAAATAAAATATCGTTGGTAAATTATTCATTTGGAAGTGAAATATTCAAATTTTAAAATTAAGGGATCGTAGTATTTGATCCTTCGTTATAAGTGAGTTTGATGTTGATTCTAATACATTTAATTTTATATAAATTAAATTGTATTTGAAACAACAAAACTTGACTACACGCACTGGTGTCAAAGGAATGGGTTGAGTTGAATTTATATGGGGATAAAATATGTTGAGTCAACAAAAATGAGTCATTATTTAACTGTCTAAAAATTATGGTTAAAATTCGCAAATAGTCATTTTAAAGCTCTGTAATTGATAAAATAGTGAATTTTGTGATTGAAGATTCATACTGTGAAAGTTATTTCTACAAAAGTTTGTTGGGGGTAGGTAGTGAAAATGCGCTAAATAATGAATTATAATTTAACCCGTTCAACTATTTTCAATTTTAATTTCTTTATTTGTTTTCTTATAATTTGTTAGCTGCATATCTAGCCTTGTTTTTAAAAAAAAATAAAAATTGACCCACTATTTCCTTACATAATCTAGTCCATCGGTTAATGTTAGAAAATTGAGATTATCCGTTGATTTTGACCCTCAATTTTGGCATGTGTTTCAACATTAAAAATCTTAAAAGTTGAACCCATTAAATTTAAATCTTGAATCTGTCTCTGCTCGTATCTAGTACATCATCCTTTCTTTTTCCGCCCATTTTCTTCTACAACTTGGCAAATTAGATCATAAAGAACCTATTAGCATCATTGATCACTTGTATCTTACCATGTTAACTTAAGCATATAAATAATTTCAAACTTTTGGGAAATACAAAAAAAAAGGAGCCATTCATATTAATACATAGTTTTATTTTCCAATTGCAAAAGTACTATTCCACGTGCAGTTTTAATGGATCAAAATAGTACTTAATTGACTTGATATGATTACAAATGTATTTTTTTCTATTCAACAAAGTAATTATTTGTGCACCTAAGTGGGGTGGTTAAGTTAGCTTTATTGCACTCTCAAATCTCAAATTATATTTTTTGCCTAGCTAGACTTAGAAAATATGTCTATATATACACTAGAAGGACACGATGATGGTTTTGGATAGATGCGAATTCAAGATTTTAAGTATGTACGTGTGACATATGACTATACATTCTAGTATTTTTGTGACATGTACGCGTACTTTAAACCCTAATACTATATATGGTCGAATAAACTTTCAAAAGTGTGTAACGACATACACACCTTATGTTTGCGCGCTCATTGTCACACAACAAATTAGATGCATGCATCAAGACGTTTTGTCAAAGATCAATTATCACTCGAGAAAGAGGATTTAATGCGATGCAATAAAAAACGTTGTAGACTATGTAGTCTAGTCGAAATCAATGCATGACTTGCATCCGTTGGCAAATTTAAAATATCCGCTTCTTCATTCATATAACTGAAAAATAGTCGATGACATAGAGTGTCGAATTCCATAGATAAATGCAACTCCAGGATTTTATCATGTACTTTCACGTGTGAAATTTGAAACTCAATAACATTAATTCGCTATTATTTTTAAAAAAATCATGACCAAAAAGTGACCAATGAACACTATTTTTATTGCATCAATTTTCTTGTGATTGTTGGGTAGTGGGCAAGAAGGGTTGTACCAACAACTAACCACATTTCAACTCATATAACCAAAAAATATAATCGTTATCATGAAATTTCAAAGTTTCACTCATACGTGGAATCTGAAACTCTATGACATTAAATACTTTTTAAAAAAAGAAAAGTGACCAATAAACGTTATTTCTGCCGTGTCCGTCCGGGGTTGTCGGGTAATGAGAAGACAGGCAAGAAGGGACAACCTATTACTACAAACTTATACCGAGTGAGGAAAACAATTCTAAACTTATGCCGATCGAATTAGATATGACTACATAACTTATACCGAATAACTTAATTCCTACAAAACTTATGGCGGAAAAAAAATTGACCATTATGGACATCAGGTGGCTAGGGATTATCAAGGTTTTTTCTATTGAGTTTTTCTAGTAAGATTTTTAATCAAATAACTAGTAATGCATATTATTAGTTACATGTAGTCTTTTTTTCTTCACTTGAATTTTTTTCACTATTTTTTTATAGTAAGGTTTTAACTAAGCACGCTATTTATTATTGAAAATCCAAAGGAAAGTGTTATGTAGGGGCAGATCCACCCTTACCCAAGGGTGTCAAGCGACACTCCTTCATCGGAAAATTATATTGTATATATAGGTCAAATTTTGGTTTAATAAATATATATAAGCAGTGGCGGACCCAGGATTTTTATCCAGGGGGTTCAACGTATAAAGAAGAAGTTCAGGTGGTAATTCAAGTGACCGGTGAGCATAGTAGCCCTTCGGTATGCTCTTTGTACAAGAATTATAAATATTTCATTGGTTCATAAAAGTAAAGACTAAATTAATCAAAGATATTGAGGACAAAGATACATTGATAAGAATTTTAGTGGATCGACTGTATTACATAAGTTAATTCCTAAAACACGTGAAAATCAAATGATGAAAAAGGGAGCGAGAGGTGGAAGAAAGATATTTACCTTATCATGCTAAATTTAACCTACTTTATTATACCGTATTAAACATTTCTTTCTAATTATATCATGCTCCATCGAGCATTCTTCAAATTTCTTGGGATTTTATACTTTTATTTTGTAATGTTTTACTTTATTTTTTAATTTTTAAAATTTTTAAATTTGTATCCATTCAATCACATATTACTATGAAAATCATTAAGATTCTATAAAAGTGTGTAAGAATAGAATTAATAATATTATAATACATTTTCTGAAGATAAATATATAGAATCGTCATTTTTTTTAGTTCAAATAGTTCAATTTACTAGGTTAGTCAATAATTTGTAAAAATAAACAAATAAAGAATAAATCAAATAAGTTTAATTTCCATCTCTCTAAAATAGAATTAAAAACATATAATAAATTTCATGAATTCTATTAAATTAATATTTTAAAAATGATATTGACGATATTCAAGTTTCTTCATTCAATTACATCTAATTTAGCTTTATTTTTTTAAAAAAAAATTATATTAAATTTAATTCATCATTTTTAATAGAATTATTCAAGTTAGTATATGAAAAAAGAGTTACGTTGAAAAAAAAAATAGATATAAAAAGAATAAAAAAAAAGAAAAAAAGAATGTGTCTAATAAATTTAAACAAAAACAAATTAAAAAGAAGAAATGGAATAAAAGGAAAAAATAATGAAAAAGAAGAAGAAGGCCTAAGCCCAAAAGTTCCATTTCCCAAAGCATTAAAAAGACGGAAACATGTTGCTCATGGGATTTGAATCAATGACATAGGGGCATTTATTGAACCACTTATCCACTGAGCCTAGCCTGTCCATTGTTTTCAAATGGTTCATTTTAATATATATATATATTTAAGCATAAAATCAGAATTTGACGTTATATAAATAGTGTAATTTTTTGATGAGGGGTTTTGGGTGAACCCCCTAGGCTCCACCTAGGTCCGCCCCTGTATATAAGTATTGACACCCCTTGACCCAAGTTAAAGGTTTAGTCAAGTGGTTAAGGTGTTGAGAAAATTCCTTGAGGTGTGTTCTTGTCCTACTAGCCTCATAAGTATATTTTTTTACTACAACCATTGAAACCCCTTAATGACAATAACTTATAAGTAGCTTCCCAAAGTAGCTTATACTGATAATAACTTATATGTAGCTTCCCAAAGTAGTTTATACAACAATAGCTCTAAACCAACTTCCGGGAGAAGCTTACAAGAGTAGCCTATAGAGCAAATAGTTTTTGTCACTCCCCGAGGCTACCCCCTTGACGTAACACGGGACCTAGGATCATGAATGACCGCAAGCTAACCCTGAGTCTGGCATATCATAAGCATACTGAAAATACTGAATAAGAAAAATACTATGCAGAAGCTAAACAATATATAACTGGAAAATGGGGAATACCCAACTAGTCTGAATGTATAAGACATACTAAGAGTTTAATAACACTAAAGATCAAACTTAACAAGTCGAGCTGATACTACTACTATGTCTGAAAAGCCTCTAACTGAGTTGAGTTGCTGGGACATGCTCCCCAGCTAACTCTACCAAAATTAAAAACTGAAAATAAAGACTAAAATAAAAGCATGTCTATTGTCCTCGGAATATGAGGACTCACCACTGAAGCTGCTGAGTGCGGACTGAGAATCTATCTAAGCGCGATCGGGATGTTGAGTACCGGAACCTACATCATGAAAGGATATAGCGCAGAGTATGTGTCAGTACTTTGAATGTACTGAGCATGTAGGATATAGATACTAGGCTGAACAAGGCATAACTGAGCAATACTGTAAACAGAGAAAGAATGTAAATACTGAAAAGCTAAACTGAATGCAATGACCAAGTACTAATCATGAACATGACATGCTAAACTGAATACTGAAGTATATACTGAAAACCTGGTCAAATGCGCTAAGAGTCTGACTGAGGGAGCTATTATTAACCTATATAAGACCACGTGAGCTAAACATGGAGTCCGATGTATACGCCCCATCGAGAGGACCCAATATACCTTGCCAGGGGTATAAAGGCATGACTGCCATGATCACTAAATTTAATGCCCAACAAAGGGGACTTATACTCCTACGGGGGCACATAGTTCTAGAACATGAGGGTACGCTGAACCCTAGTCCAACTCGGTGCTAAGTCTACTCCCAATTGAATATGTATATGACTGAAATGTAAATGAAATACTGAGTATCTAAAAATACTGACATGCTAACGGAAAATGCACCATTTATATACTGATAATGTAACATTCAAAATTTGAAGCATGATTATCTGTTTAACTGAGCTAGCAAGTGTAATTCATGAACTAAGAGAATCTACACAAACTGGGGTTCTGAGTTTTATACAAGGAATTATGCAAACTTTCCAAGAAACAAGCTATTTCGATTTAGGATACTACAATAGCTAAATCATACTAAATATCCAAGGTTTTAGAAACCCTAGGTCTAAACAAGATATGGAGAATCAATGAACTGACTGAATTCTAGGGACCTAGTGGATGAAAGGAACCCATTAATGCAATCCCACATACCTGGTGATGAAATTCACGGAGAAATCCTTCGACTTCGGCTCTGAAACTTGAAGAAAACCTTTTGCGTGCTCTTGAGAGGGCTGGTCGACTTTCCCCTTCTTTTTGCTCTAAGTTCGATGAATTTTGGTGAATAATGATTGTGGTTAGGTTGTGACTAGATTATTAGGCTTAAACTGAGTAAAACAACGAAGCTTAGGTATTAAACGACGTAGTTTAAATGCTCAATGCATAGGGAAAAATACCAAAATGACCCTAACTTAAAAGCTGACGAGGGCCGACCACAAGGGCTCTCACGGACCGTCACTAGGACCACGACCCGTCGACTGGGTCGTGATCGTGGTCCTGCCCTGCCTTCAGGTCTAGTAAGCTCTTCTACGCTCCACTTCACGGACCGTGTGAAGGCCACCGTGGTTCTTCACTTGGGCTAGGGGTCTACTGGTTCTGGATGACGGAGCCATCCACGGCCCGTCATTGGTACAATGGCCCGTGGAGGGCTCCGCGGTTTGAATGCCTGAGCCCTGGTGGCTCTACCTCGCTTCCCCGAGCCTTCCTACGGCTCGTGTGGGGATCCATGGCCCGTGAAGGGCTCCGTGGTCCACCAAGTTTGGCTGAGTGTGAACCAAGAGCAGGATGACGGACCGTGGTTCCTCTCACGGTCCGTGAACCCTTCGGTGGTTCACCAAATTTGGCTGAGTGTGAACCACGAGCAGGACGACGGACCGTGGTTCCTCTCACGGTCCGTGAACCCTTCCGTGGTTCACCAAATATTTTGCTGTCCAAGTCCGTCAGGTCTTAAGTATTTCAATATCTCCCCCTTGGGAACATTCATCCTCGAATGAAGTCTAAACCAGCTAGGTTTGGAGGGAATGAGCTACAAACCCTACCACTAAGTACTAGAAACTGATATTTAACTGAACTGAGTTCCAAGAACATGCAAATATGTTGAAATGCAAGAACATCTGAAGGAACACGATACTAAGACTGAATTTACACAAGAGTAAACTGAGAGACATGAGAGGAACTATTACCTCAAGCTGAAACGGAATCGGAAGGAAATAGGTGAGGATACTTGGCCTTCATTGTTGCTTCTGCTTCCCAAGTAGCTTCCTCTACGGACTGACTCCTCCACAAAACCTTTACTGAACCGACTTCTTTATTTCTCAACCTACGAACCTGACGGTCAAGAATTTCAACTGGCACTTCTTCATAAGTGAGACTATCCTTCACAGCCACACTCTCTAATGGTACTATTGATGTCAGATAACCCACACACTTCTTCAACAAGGAAATGTGAAAGACTGGATGAACCGCTGCTAGGTCTGCTGGAACCTCTAACTCATATGCCACACTACCGACCCTTTTTCAGGATTCTGTAAGGGCCTACATATCTAGGACTGAGCTTCCCTTTCTTGCCAAATCTCATCACCCCCTTCATAGGTGACGCCTTTAGGGAAACACAATCATCGATTTCAAACTCTACGTCCCTACTCCTCACATCTTCATAGGACTTCTGACGACTTTGAGTTGTCTTAAGTCTATCCCTGATGAGCTGAACTTTTTCCATAGCTTCATGAACCGAATCAGGCCCAATCAATGCTGCTTCACCTACTTCAAACCAACCAATCGGGGACCTGCATCTACGCCCATATAGTGCCTCATACGGGGCCATCTGAATACTGGAATGGAAGCTATTATTATAGGCGAACTCTATGAGAGGTAGGTGATCATCCCAACTACCCATGAAATCGATCATGCAAGCTCTCAACATGTCTTCTAAGTTCTGAATGGTACGCTCTACTTTACCATCAGTCTATGGATGAAATGTTGTACTGAGATTTACCTGGGTACCAAGACCTTTCTGAAATGATTTCCAGAAATGATAGGTAAACTGAGGACCTTTATCTAAGATGATAGACAAGGGAACCCCATGATAACCTGACTATCTCATGGATGTAGAGTTTGGCGTAGTCCTCCGCTGAATCTGTAGTCTTGACAGCCAAGAAGTGAGCGGACTTAGTAACTCTATCCACTATCACCCAAATGGATTCATGATGTCTGCAAGTGCGAGGTAACCCCGTAATGAAATCCATGTTTATCACTTCCCACTTCCATGTAGGAATGTTACTCTTGAGTCATACCTCCCGGTTTCTGATGTTCTACCTTAACCTATTGACAATTAGGACACTTAGCCACAAAATATGCTATGTCTCTCTTCATGTTGTTACACCAAAAGACTTTTCGTAGGTCACGGTACATCTTAGTGGCACCTGGATAAATGGAATATCTGGAGTTATGAGCTTCTGTAAGGATTTGCTTCCTCAGCTCACCAACATTAGGAACACATAAGCGACCCTGGTAACGAAGTACACCATCTCTCCCTTGGGAGAAAACCCCAACTTTCTGCTGATGAACTACACCTTTTAACTGAAATAATATAGGATCACTATCCTATTTTTCCTTAACCTCCGCTACCAATGAAGATTCTGATCCATTCTGAACTATCACCCAACTATCTGATGTGTCCGTAAGGCAAACTCCTAGGCGAGCAAGCCCGTAAACATCTTTGGCTAGCTCTTTCCTTTCTTCCTCAACATATGCTACACTACCCATAGACAACCTGCTGAGAGCATCAACCACTACATTGGCCTTATCCGGATGGTAAAGCACACTTATGTCATAGTCCTTAAGGAATTCAAGCGATCTCCTCTGACGAAGATTCAACTCTTTCTGGGTGAACACATACTGGAGGATCTTATGATCTGTGAACACATCAACATGAACACCATACAAGTAGTGTCTCCAAATCTTTAGAGCAAATACTACGGCTAGAAGTTCGAGGCCATGAGTCGGGTAATTCTTCTCATGGACCTTAAGCTGTCTAGAAGAATATGCTATAACCTTACCTCGCTGCATCAACACACAACCTAGGCCAACCCTGGATGCATCACAATAGATCACATAACCGTCTGAACCATCTGGTAGAGTCAAAACCAGAGCTGTAGTCAACCTAGTCTTCAGTTATGAGAAACTTTTCTCACACTCATCTGACCACTTAAATTTGACCTTTTTCTGAGCCAACTTGGTCGATGGGGAAGCTATGGATGAAAATCCTTCAAAAAATCTCCTGTAATAACCAGCCAAACCCAAGAAACTTCTGATATCTCTTGGAGAAGTGGGTTTGGGCCAGTGTTTTACTGCCTCAATTTTTTGAGAATCCACTTGAATCCCTTCGCTGGATACCACATGACCAAGGAAAGCAACAAACTGTAACCATAATTCACATTTGCTGAACTTAGCGAATAACTGGCGATCATTGAGAGTTTGCAGAACAACTCTCCGATGAGTCGCATGCTCCTCCTCATTTCGAGAATAAATGAGGATATTATCAAAAAACGATAACGAACAAATCAAAATACTGTTTGAACACCCTGTTCATTAAGTCCATGAAAGCTGCAGGAGCATTTGTTAATCCAAAAGACATAACTACAAATTCCTAGTGACCATACCGAGTTCAGAAAGTTGTCTTCGGAATGTCACTATCTCTGACTCTAAGCTGATGATAGCCGAACCTGAGGTCTATATTAGAAAAGCAACTAGCACCATAGAGTTGGTCAAACAAGTCATCAATCCTGGGGATGGGATACTTATTCTTGATTGTGACTTTGTTCAACTGTCGATAGTCAATGCACATTTTGAGAGAACCATCTTTCTTTTTCACGAACAATACTGGAGCACCCCATGGAGAGATACTGGGTCTGATGAAACCCTTATCTAGAAGGTCTTTTAACTGTTCTTTCAATTCCTTAAGCTCAGCTGGAGCCATTCTGTAAGGAGGAATCGAAATGGGCTGGGTATCTGGAAGGAGATCTTTTCCGAAGTCGATTTCCCTTTCGGGAAGAACTCCGGGAAGATCTTCTGGGAACATTCTTGGAAACTCATTTACTACGGGAACTGACTCAAGAGTTAGGGTTTCGGAGTTTGAATCCTTAACCCGAACAAGATGATAGATATACCCCTTGGAAATCATTTTTCTGGCGTTAAGGTAAGAGATGAATTGACCCATAGACACTGAGCTACTACCCTTCCACTCTAAGATTGGCTCGTTTGGAAACTGAAATCGAATGATCCTAGTTCTACAATCGACTGAGGCATAACAGGAATGTAACCAATCCATGCCTAGAATGATATCGAAATCTACCATTTCTAACTCTATAAGATCTGCTTAGGTGACTTTCTGAGAGACTGTGATAGGGCAATTTTTGTGTACCCGTCTAGCTATAACTGGATCGCCAACTGGAGTAGAGATTGAGAAGGGTTCTGAGAGAGTTTCAGGACATGCATTAATACCACAAGATTCCTTTCACTGCTGGTACCAAGTTTAGGCCACTCCCTTCAACTAATAGGCGGCAATTTTTATTTATATTTAATCTTATAAACCCATTTTCAAGGCAAGGCTTTCTTGCCTTTGGGTAACTGAACAACATCCCAAGTGTTGTTGGACTGTAGGGCTTGAAACTCCTTAGCCATTGCTTCCTGCCAACCTGGGTGCAAGCTAGCTTGGGAATAACTAGTTGGTTCAGAAATATAAGAAATAGAATTTAATAAGGACTGATTAGAAGAAGAAAGTTTAGAAAAGGGGAGGACAGTAGGAGAAATAGGAGAAGCAAAACAACTATGAGTGAGGTCAGTTAGAACAACATAGTTGCAGATGTAGTCATCCAAATACCTTGGGGTGATGAAACCTAGTAGACTTCCTGACAGAAAAAGTAACTGAGTTTGGAATGGAAATAGTAGAAGGAGAAGCAACAGTGGACTGAGAATTAGATAGAGGAACTGAGGGAACAGGAAGGAGAGGACCACTTGGAGAATACAAAGAAGAATTGGAAGGGGGAATAGAAGCAGGAATAGAGGTGGGATTTGGTTGATAGAATGGAATATGAGAATCAGGAAAAATAGGAATAGTTGCTGGAGAAGAATTAAATTGAGAAAAAGGAAAAATGGATTCATGAAAAATGATATCCCTTGAAATAAAAAATTTGTTTGTAATGATATCAAGAAGTTTATATCCCTTTCCCAAAAGGATAACCCAAGAAAACACATTTGATTGATCGAGGATCCAATTTGGTTCTTTGAATAGGTATAATAGACGCATAACAGAGACAACCAAAAGTTCGCAAATTAGAATAATTAGGAGGATGTCCAAAAAGAACTTCATAAGGAATTTTCATGTTTATGATTTGTGACGGGTATCTATTAATTAAATAAGTAGTAGTGAGTAAGCATTCCACCCAAAATGTGATTGGAAGATGTGACTGAAAAAGAAGTGATCTGTAGGTTTCAAGAAGATGTCTATGTTTCCTTTCCACTACACTATTTTGTAATGGAGAATAAAAACAAAATGTTTGATGAATAATCACTTTTGAAGCAAGAAATTAGTGGCATCTTCACTGCTTCCTAGTTCGAGGGGATTGTCACTTCTATGAATTTTGACTTTGGTGTGGAATTGAGTCTCAATCATAGATAGAATTATTTTAAGAGTATTGAAAGCATTGGACTTAGTACTAAGTAGAAAAGTCCAGGTTCCCCTGCTATAATCATCTACAATGGTGAGAAAATATTTAAAACCATCATGAGTATGTGTTTAATAAGGTCCCTAAGTGTCAACACGAATATGGTCAAAAATATGTTTTGATGAAATAGTGCTAGTGGGAAAGGGTAATTTGGATTGTATAGCCTTAGAACAAACATCACAAGGACATAAAGTAGAGGGAATATGAATGGAACAAATATTCTTGATACTAGAAAATGGCATGTGCCCAAGCCTGGTGTGCCAAATGTTTACATCAATTGTAGAAAGAACTAAAAACAAAATAGAATTTGAAACTTGTGCATGAGCACTTTGATTACAAACTGAAGTAGAGGGAAAATTTCCTAAACTAGAAACTGCAACATGATGCTTGAGATGACTTGACTTTCTAGAGTCCAAGAAGATTGAGACCTCTATTGACTTTACCAAGAACCAGTGACCTCTTCATTGAAGGGCCCTGCAATATAGCACCAAAAACAGAAAAACTAAGAATAGAGTGGAATTGAAAACACAACCTATAAACTAATAAGAGATTGTAATTGAAAGAAGGAACAAACAAGACATTTTTGAGAGTGAGCCCAGGAAAAATATGTAATGAAGAACTAAAGCTCTAGTAGAGTTAGGTAGATTAACATAGATTGGTTTAGGAAGCATTGTGATATTAGAAAGAAGGTTAACATCATAAGTCATGTGCTCAGAAGCACCAGAATCCAAAATCGATGAAATAGAGTTTAAAGAAACACTGATATAAGATTTAGGAGATTCAGATAGAAGATAATATGATATACCAACACAATTGGCAGTAGCAGTGTCCATTGGAGCCTGTTCACCTTCTGGACCAACCTTCACATTTTGGAGTAGCTGATAAAGGCTATGAAACTGATCCTGAGTCATAGGGGTCTGTCCCCTGCTTGAAGTCCACTGTCTTCAGCACAAGCAAAATTACTCTTAGCTCCTTGGGCAAATTTCTTAGACTTTGTAAACTTGAAGTCAATAGGACACCTATCAACCTATAACAATTGTTAATAGTATGATTTTGTTTCTTACAATAAGTGCTAATCAATGAGGAAGTGTTTTTCTTGCCATCTGGTAAACCCCTCTTCTCTAGAAAAATCTGTTGACCCCATATCTTTGTTTAGAATTATAGAAAGCCCCTGCACCTGGATGATTAGAAATATGAACTTACCTTTGTTTCTCATCTCTAATCAGAAGGGAATAAGCATAGTTAACAGAAGGTCAAGGAACTAGCATGAGCAAGTTCCTCTTGGGTCCTGCATAAGAGACATTCAGTCCTATAAGGAACTGGATTAATCTTGCATCCTGTAGAGATTTAAGAGTTTTTACCTTTCCTTCACAAGTGTAGTGGAAAGTGCAGGTTTGTGAAATATCAAAACTGTCAAGCTCATCCCAAAGCCATTAACACTTGGTGTAATAAGTGACAATATCGAAGTTTTCCTGACCTAGCTCACTGATCTCTTTCTGCAGGTGATAAAGCTGAGGTCCATTGCTTTGTCCAAATCTCTCTTCAAGCTCTTCCTAGATCTCTCGAGTAGTCCTTGAGTATAAAACACTCTCTGCTATTTCTTTAGAAAGGGATTCAAAAGACAAGAAATCGCCATGTCGTTACACCTAGACCCAGAGTTTAAAGATTCAGATGAGATGGTGGATCTAAGAATAGTTCAATCAATTAATCTGATCTTATTCTTGGCTGACAAGGCAATGAGGATTCCCCGACTCCAACTACCATATCCTTTCCCATCAAATATGGTACTGACCAGAGTCATTCCAGGTGAATCAGAGGAGTGAAGGTAAAAAGGGTGACTAGAAGCAATCACTGTAGTTTTAGATGACCCTGCTACACCAATAGTGGTTTGAGCAGGAACGCTACCAACAACCAAGGGAGAAGTTTCAGTGGTAGGATAAATCATGGCAAAGAAACACAGATAGCGAATAAAAGAAGAAGAAACAACGAGGACGAACAAGAATTCTGACCTTAACAATTGTTGAAGGTGAGTAATAATTAAAGACCATATTAGAGGGATGAGATTCCATCATGAGACCAACTAAATCAACGGTGATGAATAGGAGATATATATTTATTCTTTATTTTCTCTTTGAATTTGGTACTGAACACTTTGACAACATTAATGTTTCATTTGTTTTGAGTTGAATGAGAGAATCACCATTGTTATCTGTTGAAGAAATTGAGGAAGGTGAAACAGAAGGAATAGAGATCCTAACAAATAGTGAGGGGCATTTTAGGCCCTTTTCTGTAAGAACAATGAAAATTGAAATACAAATGAGGCGTTACTGAAGGGGAAAAATAAACATGAGAGATATTTATACTAATATGTGTAGTGACTCTTAAAATTATATTTTCAACGTTTTATCAAAACTATAAAAGGTTTGAATTATAATGATATAAACTATTGAACTTCTCATCATAAGCAGTGGAAGATTATAAGGTTGGAGTAATTGTAATAACCGTTCAGTTGGAGAGGTGACTTGGGAGACGGAGTCCGACATGCATGCCAAATATCCTTAGCTTTCTGAAGCTTCATGTACTTTATTTTAATTTTTGTTTGAAGATGAACATGGTTTTTAGTGGTGGATAATGTAATGACCCGAAAGGTCATCTTTGAAAAATTTTATAAAATTACCATTTTATCCCTCATGATAGTTGCTCCGAGTCACTTTTGATTAATTCTTGAAGTTGGTTTTGTTGTTTGACTGAAAAGTTGTGATTTTTGGAAGTTTTGAGTTTTGAATGGGTTAAAGTTGTTAAGAGTGGTATTTGATAACAATCGGAGTTTTGAGTCTCAGAATAAAACTCCATCAGTTACATCAGCTCCGGAATGTGGAATATACTCTAGGATGGTTGTTGTCTTTTGATTCGGAGTCATTTTATGGATTTGAGGCCTTGAGTTGAAAGTTTACGTGAATTTAGACCTTGAGTTGACTTTGGTCAATATTTGGAGTTCGGATACTCAGATCAGATTTTTGAGAATTTCATTGGTTTCGGAAAATGATTTTAGGCCTAGGAGAGGTCTTAGTTTCATTTTTGGAAGTCCCGAGGGTAATTTGGTATTTTGAGCGTTAAGTTAGTCTATTGCGACTTTCATGGGTTTCGGGTCAAGAAGACCTCAGATTCATGTTTTGATGGTTCCATTGGATCCGGAACATCGAGTTTAGTTGGGTAGCATATCTTGTCTGTGTATTCTGGTTTCCAAATGAATCCCATTTGTCCCTTGTGTGATGTTGCTGGTTTGCTTAGTCTTGTGCATGTAATTTTTTAATCGCGATCGCGGGGCCAACCCATGCTATCACAAAGGTGTGTGTTTTTGTGCATCGCTATCGCATCGTATTATTTTGCTGATCATACCGATCACATGGCCGACTGTCGTGATGGTCAAAATAAATGAGTTGACCTATTTAACTTATCGCGATCGTGAAGCCTTGGTCATCGCGTTTGCGAAGAGCATAATAGGCAGGAACAATATATCTTTTTCAAAAATAGGCATTTCAATCCCATTTTACCATTTTTGAGTATTGAGAACTCGATTGAGGCAATTTCAAGTTGCATTTTTGAGATTTTTTGATTGGGTAATGATTTGTAACTTCCCATCTCATTTACCCTCTAATTACTTCATGATTTTAATGTTTAAACTTGGGTTTTGATTTCCAAACTTTGAAGGTTTTTGAAAAGGTATAGGGTTTTGAAAAATGGTGATTTATTCTTCATTTTAACTCTGTTTTTGAAATGATTTTCACCGATGACTTCCAAATTATATTAGGTAACACAATTTTGTAAAAAATTATAGATTAAACCCTCATTTTCAGAAATGGGGTTTCTGGGTCAATTTGGTTCCGTTTTTCAAAATCTTTGATATGTGTGTTGTTAAATTTTTAAATTCTTATTGTGAATACTTATTTGAATAGCTTGTGTGGATTTGGAGACCCAACGGAAAGGGAAAGTTCAAATGTCAGACTGATTGTTTAATTTCTTGAGGCAAGTGGACTTTTTGACATTTGTTAAGGATATAGAATCTCGTATTTCCTTATTGTGTGTGTTGGGGAGTAATAAAAATTGGTGAAGGTTTGATATTGTGGTCACATGTGCATGTTGAATGATGCTATTAATAAAAGGGCATATAAAAAGAGAACTTGATGACATATTGATGTGTGATGTGTTGTGAACAATTTGAGTGGTTACATTGACTCATTATTGGTGATGTATTATGATTGTGTTGACATGGATTGTGTATTGATATGGAAAACATCATATTCTCATAGTTTTTGTGATAATAACTATTTGCATTGGTTCTGAAATACCGTGATGAGATATATTTTGATGATGATGCTGATGGGAAATGGTTCCAGCAATTCATAATTATGCCGATGGGAAATTGTTCCGTCAAATACATGGACCTTGTGCGTCCCCCATGAGTTCCATCTTGATATTCGGCGGATGTGAATCGTAGGATAGACATGGATCACTATATTTGACATTTCATTTGATTTCATTACACTGCACATTATTATCACTTGTGAACCTTGTGATGGAAATTGTGTTTGATTATTGTGGTTTCTGTAATGGTGAACTGCGTACGATAAAGTATTAATATACGTGCTATGTGTTATATGAACGTGAATTGTTAGGTTGGGCTGATTTTGTGCAAGTTGTAGTTTTGTGTAAGTTTGGTTGGAGTGTTGGGATTACCTGAATTCTATATTGCTTTACCTTGAATTAGTATTTTACTTGCTGAGTACCTTGTTGTTTGGTACTCACTCCCTTGCTTCTACACTTGTGTAGGTTACGAGTGTAGATGTTCATGCTTACTCCTTCTCTTCTACGTCCGAGGCTGATTGTGGAGAGTTGCGAGGTAGCTGCTTGTCATCTCGGCGGACACCTATTACTTCTTTATTATGATCTTGTTCTATTCTAGAAACAATGACATTTAGAATTGTATTTCTTTTAAATCTATTGTAATACATTAAATGTTTGTACACGTGACAACTAGATTTGGGGGTTATATTTAAGTTTTGTTATGTGATCCACGTTATTGAATTGTGTTAGTCTTTCTTTATGATTACTTCGGCATTTATCCTATATGTTAGGTTTTAGGTTGACTTGTCTCGGTGGGATGAGACAAGTGCTATCACTCCCATTTTAGGGTCGTGATAAATGGTATCATAGTCCAGGTTCATAGGTCTCACGTGTGTAGAAACCAAGTCTAGTAGAGTCTCGAGGATCAGTACAAAGACGTCTATGCTTATCTTTGAGAGGCTTTGAACACAGTTAGGAAACTTTCTTTTTATTTTTTCATTGTTATCGTGCATGGTTACCTTCACTATTGTTGAGTTGTCGCGTGTTCTTTTGGCAAATAACGAAGACTAGAGCTACTGTTAGTAGTAGAAGAGGGGAGGCAGTCCTCGATCTAGTTCTGGAGGCCCTAGCTAGGGGTAGAGGTAGAGCCTGGACAAAGGGCAGAGGTAATGCCCATGGAGTGGAACCAACGAGTGGTCATGGTAGAGGTGCCTCTCTCGAGCCAGAGGTTGAGGTTAGAGAGGATCAGGTTCATCTAGAGTACACAACCGCACCATTGCGCCAAGATATTTTATTGAGGGTGTTGGGTGAACTCGAGAGTTTTACTTAGGGTGGTGGTGCGACAGGCACACCATAGGGCTTTCAGACTAGAGTGGGTGCTCAGGCCCTAAAGCAGTGGTAGGCTACAATGGTTCAGCGTCCGGTGGGACAACCACCATTGGGTCCAGCGGTTGAGGGTGGTCATGCACTACTAGTTGGGGTTCGGGTAATCTTTTAGTGGTTTTTTATAGAGTATGAGCAACGCAAGTACGAGAGGTTCAGGAAGATGGATCCACCCCAGTTTCATGGTGGAAAGTGTGAGGATGCTCATGAGTTTCTGACCACTTGTAGAGAGTTTCTTGAGACTGTTGGGTTAGCTGAGTCACATGGAGTTTGATATGCTACACTCCAGCTACGTGGGCCAGCGAGAGAGTGGTGGAGAGTTTTTTTTTGGGTATTTATTGGTTGGATCTCCGCCAGTGACTTGGGAGGTGTTTGCCAGCCTTCTATGTCTGCTTCGTCCCTTGGAGTGTAAGGGAATCCAGTTGAGGTTCAAGAGTCTGAGGCAGGATAGACTTACGGTTATCGAGTATGAGGCTCGCTTCTATTAGCTTTCTAGGCATGCTTTGGCCATTATTCCTGATGAGGTTGATAGGACTCGTAGGTTCGTGAGAGGATTGACTTATTCCATCTACATAGTTGTGTTTAGATCAACCCTTGAGAGGGCTTCCTTCCAGTCCATTGTGAGTGCTACCAAGGAGGCGGAGTTGATGGAGAAAGAGGATTATGGGGACCTAAGAGGTCTTGTTCATCAGTACAGTTTTCTGGTGCCTCATCTAGAGGCAGGGGGTCCTATAGAAGGAGTGGTACTTTCCAGTGTCGAGGACAGGTTCATGCAGCTATGCTGACATCCGAGGGTTGTCAGACACCTCGTGGGTCCTACAGTGCCGATCAGGATTTATATGGTTCACTGCAACGGTCTGTGGGATGAGACAGTTATAGTGCCATAACCCAAAGTACAACTTAGACGTGACATGGAGAATCAAAACCTAAGAGGTCCTAACAAGTCACTTGACATAAGCATGACATAGATAATACAATCTAACAAATGAAATCAAGATAAGTCTCAAACATAAAATTACATAAACGATACTAACAAAGTACATACGAAAATACACAGAATACTACTAAGTCTGACACAAGCCTTTCTAACATCATAAGAGTGGTTGGGACGTAACCTATACTCCATGTACAAGAGTAAAAAAAAAGACAATAAAAGAACTAAAAATATCAATGGTCTTGTCCTTGGAGTATGAGGACACACCAATCCAATGTGCTAATAGAACAATCCAAGCTAGCCACGAGTGGGCGCAGGAATGTCATACCCTATATTATGAGACAATATAGGCCTAAAATATGCAGTAGTACATTGAATGTACTAAGTATCGGGAAATTCATAAAAACATAGGAATAGGCATAAAAACATGAAGAACTTTAAACATGATATGCATGACCAAGTAAAACGTAGTAAGAGCCTTTAAAAGAAACCATGAATCATAAACAAGGTCAATGCATACTTAAAACATAAAAAAAGTTTCCATAAAACCTTTTTAAAAACATAGTTCATTTGTGGGATATTTACTGCTAAACGACAATAAGACCATGGAGCTATAACATGGAACCCGGCATGACCCTCACACCAAAAAGGGAAAACTACTTGCCAAGGTAGAATTCTATCACATTCATTATTTGCTAAAGTTGATCCACTAGCTAGGTCATTCAAGACAATCCTACGGGGGTATGTAGTTTGGGACAAGAGAATTGCTACTAAAGACCAAACCTCTACTAGCAGTATGGCCTCCATTCCAATGTCCTCTCGGTGCTAAGTAAATCCCAAAGGAAAAGATCACGTCGCCAAAGGTGGCGGTATCACCGTCTACAGGTCAAGTCATGAGATCTAAAGTGTAAATACTCGACGCCGTGAATCAAGAAATTCGGGTGATATACAACATAGTCACATTCATATCAAAATATTTGAAAAGACATAATTAAACTACCAATCCAATCATAAGTCATTATAGAGTAGCTCATTTCAAAACCATGATTCCATAATTTTTCATAATAGACACTTACCTTTCTAAGCATCTAAATTATGATTTCATACGTATGTGAGAAAGCCTTTCACAATTTTTTGATACTTATCTCAAAAGCATCCATAGTTCACAAATCATCCCTTTCATAAAACATGCATAGCTTTCATAATAATAATAAGTTCAGAAGCATAATACATAATTCATGTTCATAAAGTAGACATAGGCATGGGTCCATATGAAATCATTTGAAAACCATGTAAATGAATAAAATTATGCATAATAAGATTGAAAATAAATAATTGAATCATAATAAATAGGATCCATGGAAATTGCATAAAACCTATTGGAATTGGGTGAAATAAATTTAGGAGATTGAGATTCTTTTAGGACCCAATGGATGAAGGGAATCCATTGGTGATTTCTCACATACCTTGATAATCAAAGTCCAAAATCAATGGAGAATGAGACCCTGAAACCCTAATCTTCTTCCTTGAAGCTTGAGAGAGAGTTAAAGAAGAAAACTTGACAGGTTTGGGAGATTTTGAGTGAACGAAAGAAATTAGGCTTAGCTTGAAGGGTAGAAACAGTTATAGGGGTAGTTATAGGGTAAAAACGACGTAGTTTAGGGGCTAATTGGGTAGGAAAAGATAAAAAAAACACCCTTAATTAAAAGCTTTTGGAGGACCCTTCGGTTGGTAGGACTTCCTACTGACCTACTGGTCAACCGTAGACCCAACTACTGGAACCCAAAATCTAGCCAACCTTCCTCAAAACCTCCCTACGAGTCGTCGTCAACTATACGGTCCGTGGACCTCTTTCGTAGAACCCAAGTTAAAGTCCAAAATTTCACTAAGTATAGATTACTTCAAAAAAAACTCTCTTATGGTTTTTAGAAGACCCTACGACTCGTCCTATTCCCTCGTAAGTCAAACATCATAGACTTGATATTTCAAAAACTTAAACCCAACCATACAACTTCCTTTCTACGGTCCATAGGTTGGACTCGTAGATCACTGCATCAATGCCAAAACTGAACTTTTCCCTTCCAATCAAACTTTCTAATTTCCTTGATGTTTCAATATATGCCCCTTGGGAACATTCGTCCTCTAATGAGACTCAAGCTAGCATGAATAGATGTAACACCTCGGAATCTATTAGGCTAAACTAGGGCTAAGTGAGAGGGCTATGGCATCCCACTCTTCCCTAGACACTGCCCACCTTCCCAAGACCACCACCACAACTCGTTGTATGGCTCGTGGTAGGCTAGGCAGTAGCTACCCCAAGGCTGCCCAAAATAGCCTCCTCCACACGAGAGCCTTGACGGCTCGTGAAGGCTCCCACTGGCCGTGGGAGTGCTCGTAAAGATGAGATAGTTTTTAGGGAATTGAAGGGTGGCACCCTAACTACTGGTCCAAAGACCAGGAGGGCACCACGGCTGGTGGTAGGGACCACGGCTCGTGGGACTTCACGTGGTCATGAGACAGACCACTGTAAGTTGAGAGTTAAATGGTCTTTTCTGATTTTTATTAGATTAGAGCTATGTCATTTTGCCTAAGCCTAGGACCCCTATATAAGTCATTTTAACCCCAAAACTCACATATTCAAGTTATTATTTCCAAAATCCAAAAGAAAATCAAAGATCTTCCTCTCCAAAATATTTCTCTCTCTAGAAACTTAAAAAAGAAGAAGAAAGGATTCAAACTAGGATCAAGGTCAAGCCTCAATTCCTCCATTGAAGGCTAGCTTTTCGATTCAAGGTATGATAGTTTTCATCCATGGAGTTCCCAAATTCCTCTATTTCTAAAGATAGAATTTCCCAATTGAGTTAGGGTTTTCTTCAATTATCATGGGTTCTTTTGATTATTGACTTAAATTATTGAATTATGATCTTTTATGCATAAATTGATAAAATATGATGATTTCCCTATGAACCCATGTAATCCCCCATGTTTTCAAGTAATTAATCATATGATGAGGGATTTTAAGTATAAAGCAAGTGTTTTATGAAATTAAGTATGTATTACTAGTTTTACATGCATTTATGATGAAATCCATATCTAACCCATATTTTCTAAGCATTGATGATTAAAAGTGGGTTTTGAACCTCAAGAGGTAAATTATGGACTTGTGCATTTTCTTATGAAATCTATGCAAATGTTTTAAGGATGGTTTGAGAGTAAAGTATCAATGATGATGATGTTGTTGTGTTGTTGAAAGGACATTCTCATAAACACACCTAAGCATGATGTGAAAGGTTTTCTCACATAGAAATGATTCTTAGGTTGAAAGGCTTTCTCACCTAATTGAATTAAGGATTAAAGACTATTTTAAAATATCATGGACGGTGAAAGGTTTTCTCACGCATGGTCTAAGGAGCTATCCTAATGAAATTACCTTGAATTGGTTGTCCAGGGGCACCTTTCCATGGATTATGAGTTAAGTCAAGACTTAATAACTATTCTGTGGGATTTATGCTTAGTACCGAGTGGATATTGAATATGAGATGGAAGCTCTCCCGTAGTAGAGGCCGGGTTTCCAAAATAATCTCATGAGATGGAAGCTATCCCATAGTAGAGGCTGGGTTTCTAGTAGCAATCTCCTTATCCCATAACTATGTGCCCCCATAGGTTGATTAGCTAGTGGATCCACTTAAGCTAGATGTTCTTTGTTCTACCTTGGCAAGTAGGACACCCTTTTTCTGGTGTGGGAGACTCTGAGGGATCATGTTATAGCTCACATGGTCTCGATGTCGGTTAAGGCTAATTCCCCACAAGTAATAATGAACTAAGGTTACTTCAAGAAGTATCTCACATGAGTTCAAAGGTTTTAATGATGAAGTTAGCTTGCATTCACCATGATTTTAGGACACATGTTTTATGACTCTTTTATATGGGATCGTGTTGCATGCCATCCTTGATAGCATCCTGAATGTCACAATAAGAGGTAGTGATGGAAGCAAGCTCGGCCATCCTACTTAGTGCATCGGCCACAACATTGCCCCTTCCCGACTTGTACTCCAAGACGTAGTCGAACTCGGCTAGAAAGTCCTGCCACCTAGCTTACTTCGGGGTGATCTTCTTTTGTGACTGGAAGTAGCTAGTGGCCACATTATCGGTCTTGACCACGAGCTTGGAGCCTAGTAAGTAGTGTCTCTATGTGCGTAGGCAATGTATGATAGCCGTCATTTCCTTCTCCTGCACCGTGTAGCACCGTTCGTTCTCATTGAGTTTGCGGCTCTCAAACACTATTGGGTGCCTATCTTGCATTAGGACTCCCCCAATGGTGAAATCCAAAGCATCCGTGTGTACCTCAAAGGTCTTTGAGAAGTCGGGCAGCGTCAAGACCGGCTCTTCTGTCACTGCGGCCTTGAGACTCTCGAACGCCTTTTGGCACTCCTCGCCCCAAACCCACGGCTTATTCTTCTTCAATAATTCGGTCAGCGGAGCAGCTTTAGCGGAGTAACCACTTATGAACCTGCGATAATAGTTCGCAAGTCCAAGGAAAGATCTTAGCTCGGTCACCTTTGTAGGCGCCTCCCACTCTTGGATCACCCGAATTTTAGCCTCGTCCATTCGTAGTTCGCCCTGGCTGATGATAAGGCCCAAGAATTGCACCTCGTGTTGAGTGAACTCGCATTTCTCCCGCTTGATGTATAGTTGGTTCTCTCTAAGACTTGGAAAACCTTCTTCAAATGCTCCACGTGATCCTCCAAGGTGTTACTATAGATGACAATGTCATCTAAGTACACTACCACAAACTGGTCTAAGTAAGGATGAAAGATCTTGTTCATCAACGTGCAAAAGGTAGTGGGTGCGTTGGTTAGGACGAAGGGCATCACCAACCACTCGTAAGCTCCATATCTCATCACGCACGCTGTCTTTGGCTCATCTCCTTCCGCAATGCGAACCTGGTAGTATCCCTTCTGAAGGTCCACCTTGGTGAAATACTTGGCCTGTCCAAGTCTATCAAAAAAATCAGCAATAAGCGGGATAGGGTACTTATTTTTAATTGTTATCTTATTGAGTGCCCGGTAGTCGATGCATAAGCGCAAGGATCCATCCTTCTTCTTTTGAAATAGAACCGACGTTCCATAGGTGCTTTGGACGGCTGAATGTGACCGGCCTCGAGGAGCTCTTTCAATTGCTTCCTTAGCTCCTCTAACTCGGGTGGAGCAATGCGATAGGGTGCATGTGCGGGTGGCTTGGCTCTAACCTCCAACTCGATCTTGTGATCTACCTCACGCCTAGGAGGTAGAGTCTTCAGCAGCTCATCCGACATCACGTCCCTATTCTCTTCAAGAACCTTCTCAATGACCAACGGCAATGGCTCCTTAGCACCATTTTCTTCTCCCAAACTTGCAATAGTGGCTATGAATGTCGGCTCCCCCTTCTTAAGGCCCTTCACAATCTGCATGGCCGACAATTGGGCATGTCCTTCCTTCTTTGGCACCTTGACTAGAGATATCGTGCATGAACCTTCCCGCTCAATGACCATGATTCGTTGGAGGTAGGGATCGATCATCGTATGAGACTTTTTGAAAACCCAAGAATGATATCAAATATATCTAAAGGAGTGACGGTAAAGTTAGTCTTACCTTGCCACTTCCCCAATGTGATGCTTACTCCTTGGGCAACTTCGTACACGGGAATCGGTGGTGCATTGACCGTCTTGAGGTGGTTGTTGCTTGGATTGTAACTTAGCCCCAACCTTGCTGCCACCGTCTTGGTCATGATGTAAGCTTAAGCCCCGGAGTCTACCATGGCACGAGCTGGTCGTCCATTGATAGAGATATCTACATACTGCGTGCTAAAATCTCTCGATTTCTTTGTCTGCTTGGCTATAGCCCCGCATAGTCCAACCATGCCTAGCTGCATCGTGCCCACATCTTGACCTTGCTCTTGTGCATCCTTCTCCTTCCGTTCACATAGGATGGCACCAAGGTTCTTCATCTCAGGGCACCTGGCATAGCCATGTGGTCCATTGCATATGTATCAACTATCTCCTTTGGTGGTTTGCACCTTTCTCTTCGTGTAATTCTGGCACCCAAACCGCTTGCCGTCTTACTTGTAGGAGTCATGCTGCTTAGGGTGTGTTTGCTTCTCCTTGTCGCGGCCACGAACTCCCTCACCTTTAGCATGACCAGTCCTTCTGTCATTCACCTTCGCCTTGTCGTGCCTGTCATGCTTGAAGTCGGTCAAAGCTTCAGCTTGTGTGATGGCCTCGTCAATGATCTTGACTTGTCGCCGCTCCAAATCTATCTTGGCCCAATTTTGCAATTCGTTCATGAAGTGGAACAGCATGTCTTCGTCCATGAGGTTGGGAATTTGAAGCGTGAGAGTGGTGAACTCCTTCACGTACGCCTGAATGCTACCCGTTTGCTTCAATTCCTTAAACTTGTGTTTAACCTTATAGATGACGTTGTTAGGGAAGAAGGCTTTCTTGAACTCCTCTCGGAATTGCTCCCAAGTGTTGATGGTGCATAACCCCTTCCCTATCTCGGACTCCTTGCGCCTCCACCATAGCATGGTCATATCTGAAAGATACAACACGACAGTGTTGATCTTGTTTTCGTCGCTCTTCACCCGACTACACTTGAAGTAATTCTCCAAGTGCCATAAGAAGTTCTCCACCTCTTGGGCGTCACGGACGCCTTTGAACATAGGTGGCTTGGGAGCCTCGACCCTGGCCTCCCTATCGCGGTTGGACGTCGTAGATCCTCCAGCTTCCACGCCTTCCTTGAGTGCCTTCATCTCGGCTCTCATGACTTCAATGGTACTTAGTGCATCCATGAGCCAACACTCCAAGGAAGTGATGGCCTCCTTCATCTCGAACTCGGCACGCTGGCGTCCCTCCAACTCCTTGCTGATGTTGTCGGTCTCCTCAAGGGTGAAGTCCTCCAGAGTTTTGAACTTTTTATTGACCGCGTTCAAACGCCGGCCTAGTATCTCCACGGCCTGCCTTGCCATTTCAACCCTTGCGACCCATTCCTCTCCGATGGTGACGTCAATGGCCTCCTCACCGATTTCATCATCACTTGCTTCGATGGTCGAAGGTGGGTGAGATGTTAGCACCTCGCTTGGTGTAGGGTCGGGCAGCATTTCCTCATTACTCTTTTGGTGCTTCTTTCCCTTACGGTTCTTCTTTCCACCATCTATCCTAACGTTGGTGGTGCTAGCGGCGTTTACGTATCCTTCGTTAGCCATTCCCTTAGTAACAAACCTTTGCTCTGATACCACGTTGTCACGGACTTAGAGTCTCACTAATGTTATGTGCGGCACTCGACAACTTACTCACGAATCTTTCACGCTCTTGTAAGCTCAAGTAAGCTTATTGAAGCTAGATCTCTAAGAGAATGTAAACAAAGACTAAGAAGATTTAGAGAGCTTTGGAAGAAGGCTTTATATGGCTTGTGGAATGCTTTGCAAATTGAGTGATGCCTTACAAGTGAATGCCCCATCTATTTATACTACAACCTAGGGGCTAAGGTGCAAATAATATTTACTTTACAATTCCCTCTAATAATTACCTTTGGTCCCTTTCTAGAATTCTCTACATATTCTAGGGTATTCTAAAGCCTTCTTGAAGTTATCTAGGAAGTCCTAGAGTTCTCCATAAACCTCTCCACAACTCTAGATTCTTCCTCCCCTATTCGGATGCAAAATTTTACTGGCTACGTGGCGGGACATGACATTAGGCCATCATCAAAGCTCATCATCTATCATTCTCATCTTTAGCTTATCTTTTATAGACATGAGGAAATCACCTCCTTGCCTTCTCATAAAGGCTAATGGGTAGTCGCCTCTTGCCTTGCTTATATGGTCATGGGTATTCGCCTCCATGTTCATCTTATGGGATCATAGGTATTCGGCTCCATGCCCATCATCATATGACACGGGTATTCGCCTCCACATCATTCAATAAGGAAACATAGGTATTCGCCTCCATGTCCTTTCATTATATGATACGGGTATTCGCCTCCACATCTTTCATCATAAGATATGGGTAATCGCCTCCACATCTTTCTATAAGGGATCATGGGTACTTGCATCCATGTCAAATATGAGGGAATACGGGCAGTCGCCTTTTACTTTCCTCTAAATAATATGGGAAATCACCTCATATCCTACTCATCTAGAGGTCATGGGTGATCACCACTTACCTCATCAATTTTAGTCTTTAGTCTAGATTCATTTTAGGTGAGCAATTCTTTCAACCTAGAATCATTCAATGTGAAGAAGCCTTTCACATTCATACTTGAGAAATTCATGTGGGAACTATCCCTTCCACAACAATTACATCAATAATCAACAATTCACATCATAAGCTTTACTCTCAAAGCACTACATCTCATAATCATCCTATATGTTTTACTCTCAGAGCAATGTATATCACAATTATCATGTATGCTTCAATCTAAAGCAATTCTTCAATCTCAAGCAATTCTAATCATAATTTATCATATAAGCTTCAATATCAAAGCACTCCTAATGTATCTCATCAATCCTAGAAGAATACATCTAAACCCACAAATTCTCCTTTCATGGCATCAAACCCATTTACATCAATTTCATCTTTCTTGACATGGGTTAGGCATGGGTACATGTAAATTCATCCTAAAAACATGTATTCCTATCAATTCAAGCATAAAAAATCATAATCTAATCAATTGGATCAACATTCATCAATACCCACAATATTAGAAGAAAACCCTAACTCAAATTGGGGAATTTCATCTTTTCAATTGGGGGAATCTTAGGGGCTCCATGGAAGGAAAGATTCCATGGATGAAAAGCCTTCATACCTTGATAACAAAGCCCACAAATGCTTGAGGAATGGAGACTTGACCTTGATCCTAGCTCCAACTCTTTCTTTTTCTTCAAGTTCTAGAGAGAGAAATATTTGAGAGAAGAACTTTGGGATTTCTTTTGGATTTTGGAAATAATGACCTGAATAGGTGAGTTTTGGGGTTAAAATTACTTATATAGGGGTCCTAGGCCTGAGTAAAACAACATAGCATTGAGTTAAAATAATAGGGAAAAGACCCAATAACCCCTGACTTAAAATCAGCCGAATTGGCTCACTAGAAGCCCATCACGGGTCGGCATGACCACCACGGCCCGTCAAACGGGTCTTGAAGAATTTTTGCCTGACAATGCTTCACTATTTTGGGCATAACTTCTTACTCCAAGATGGGAATTAGGAAAACTCGATGGCGTTGGAAAGAGGACTCAGAGACCTTTAATTTGATAGGTCATGGGCCACGTAAATCATTATATGCTAAAACATATGATCGTTTGAAGTTGACTCTAAACTCTAAGTTTAAGGAAAACCCTGCATGGACGACTTCACGGTCCGTGTAGGGCTTCACGGGCCATTGTGATGCCCGTGGTCCTTTATCAGTAGCTAGGTTTGCCACCCCTCTTCCCGTAAAAATCAACTCTAGTCCAGGACCCCTCCCACGGCCCGTGCTGGTCTTCACGAGCCGTCTAGTGGCTCGTGGGGAGGGTCTTATATTGGGCAGCCTTGCCTAGCTACTGCCTAGCCCTCCACGAGTGTCACCATGACCCGTGGTCCCCATCACGAGGTATCATGGTAGTCATGGAAGGTGAGGGCAGTGTTGTTAACTACTGCCTAAGGTCTACAAGAACCACCACGACTCATGGTGCCCTCTATGATCTGTGTGGCCTTCATGGTGGGTGCCAAGGCTAAATCTTAGGTTTGTAACCACTCACTTGGACCCTTTCTTAGGCTACTAAATTCCGAGGTGTTACAGTTCTCTTTATAAACCATGTATAAATCATGAAAGTTATAAAACACATAATGCTGTTAGATTACTACTCACAGTACTCATGTCGAAATACCAAGCTCGTCACTCTAGCAATCCGTACGAATTCCTTTGCTCAAACTATAATCACATTCATATCAATTTCGAGTTAATCTCCTTGTCAAGGATAATTCATAAACCAAGATAAAGATTTTTCAACCCTTTTTGGATATTCTTGTCCATCAAATTGCTAAATTATAATTATCCTAGGTCATAAGTTATTTCATTGATGCACGATCACCTAACTTCAGCCAATTTACATAACTTGTTCATTTACTTCTATCTAAAATTACAACTTACTGTCGAACTCATTGTCTCTGTTAATAAAATTTCAGCATCCAAAATAGATTATCTAGACTAAGCATTTCTCATGGAAAAGCTACTAAGGATCGTGGAAAAGCTGTTAAGTATCAAGGTGAAGGTGTAAAGGAAGAAAAAGATTTTCCTCAACCTGTTTAAATCTGTTGCCCTTTTATTCTTTCTACGTATACCCTCTTGCTTCGCACTGCCTCTCTTTCTTCTCTATCTATTCGAATTATTTTCTTCATTTATTGTTGTTGTTGTACACTGATGTCCCAATCCCTAATCCCTGGCTACAGCTTACAGCCCTTCGCAGCTTTAGTACTTTAGCCCGCTATTCCATTTTTTTTAAACGTTTTGGTAATAAAAACAAACAAACAATATGCCTCTCTTTTTAAAAAAATCAAAAGACAAAAATGACCTTATTTCAATGTAGAGTATTACATTCTCCCCACCTTATGAAATTCGGTCTCCGAATTTAAACAAGTGCATACTAGTAGATTGAAACAAGTGGAGGTACTTGATTCACATACCATCTTCTGATTCCCAAGTAGCTTCTTCAATGGTTTGATTTTTCCATAAGACTTTTACGGATATAATTTATTTTGACCTTAGATGTTTTACTTGTTTGTCCACAATAGCCACAGGTTCCTCTTCATATGTTAAATTCTCATCAACTTGTATAGTCGATGTTTCAAGCACATGAGAGAAACCTGATATATATTTCCTTATCCTAGTGACATGAAACACCGGATGGATGGAAGACATCTCATGAAGAACAGGCAGATGATACACCACTACTCCTACTTGGTCAAATATCTTGTATCTCATCTTACATTGTGGAGAATCATAGGAACACTTTATCCCCAACATTGAACACTAAGTACCTTTTTCGCTTATCTTCATAATGTTTTTGTTTGCTATGGGTTATAAGCGAGCTTTGTCTGGTTGTTTGGACTTTGTCAATAGCTTCTTGAACCAAGTTTAGTCCCATACAGTAGCCTGCCCGACTACAGTAAAATCTCCTACCATACTAGGTTTCATACGTCATCATATGAAATCTTAACTACAATTTACTTTTGTATGCAAGTCAGCTAAGATAGGTAAGTAACCCATTTACCTATAAAATCAAGAGTGCAAACTCTTAATTAATATATCCCCTAGAATCAGTATAGTACACGTATACTGACCTTCCTCTGCAAATGAAATACACAGTACTATAATATCTAATCATATACTTGAGGCTTCTTGGAAACATTTCCAAGAGATGAAGTGAACAAGGATCCTCTATCAGATATGGTTAACACATAATCCCTTGAAGTCAACCAATTCCACTCAGGTAAGTTTGTGCATATTTTTATCCATTGCATCTGATTTTTACCAGTTAAAAAAAGAATCTGTTGACCTTGTAAAAACGATTTATACTTACCCATACAGGGTCAAGACCTCTAAGAGTTCGTGGTAGTGTGGTCATAAAATCAATAGCAACTCCATTTCAATTTCCATTCTGGAATCTTAAATTGAATTAGTAGTAGTCATATTAGTTTCTTATACTCATCTTTATTATGTTCACAAGTCAGCCACTAGAAATGAAGTTAGCAATATCATTCTTTATAGGTTCCCACCAGTACACTTGCTTTAGGTGTCTTAGTAGATCCAGGATTTACAATGCATTAAGAGTTATATCTTCATCATCTATGTTCGATCATCATAATCAGCCACTTACTCCCAAAGTGTGTAACACCCTAGAAAGTTCTTAGCCTAAACTAGAGCTTATTGAGAGGGTTGGAATCAAGGAGGTGGACAAGGGCCAAGGGAGGGGACCTAGGCAGTCCACCCTCCCCTAGACACTGCCCTAGAGACCACGACCACCCCCACGACTCATAGTAGGGACCACGGATCGTGGTGTGGTCCATGGTAGCCTAGGCAGTGAGCTCCCTAAAACTTCTCAAAATAGGCTCTCCTTCACAAGCCACTTCACAGCTCGTGGTGAAGACCACGGCTCGTGGTAAGGCTCGTGGAGAAGAGTTGGGTGTGTGTGGGTGGCAAGCAAGTGGCCTAGCCATTGCCTCAAGGTCCACGAGAGGGACCACGGCTTGTGGCTAGCTCCACGGCTCGTGGAGCCCCTCGTGGGATTGGCTTGGGCTTTTGGGCTAAAGGCACAAAGTGCCAAGCAACTGCCTCAAGACCACAGATGGGACCACAGCTCGTGGTCATGACCACGGCTCGTGGGGCCCCTCGTGGTCCGTGGGCTGGTGACTTAAATCAGGGGTATTTTGGGAAGTTCCTTTTTAAGCCCTATCAAAGTGAGGTCATTTTTTATTATTTTTATACAACTATATAAGTCATTTTAAGTCAAAAATACACCCAATTACCTCATATTTTCCAAACACCCAAATATTTTCCCCAAAGTTCATCTTCTCTCAAAATTTCTCTCTCTAGAACTCAAGGAAGAAGAAGAGTAGAATTGGAGCTAGAGCTTGAAGAAACAAGACTTTTTCACTCAATTTCCTTGAAGAATCATAACTAAGATATGGTAGATCTTCATCAATGGGTAGCCTTCACCCATGGAGCCCCTTCAAAACCCCCAATTTTAAAGCTAGAAAACTCAAAAGTTAGGGTTTGACTTCAATCTCATGGATTCCTTTCAAATTCATTTTTAAAGGTTGGATTATGTTTGTTTATGGATATATTGATGATTTTATATGATTTTAAGTTGAATTCTTCAAGAATCCATGAATTACCCTTGTTATTGAAGATGACATGTTGTGAAAGGCTATTCTCGATTATACACTTGTTATTGAAGATGACATGTTGTGAAAGGTTTTCTCACAATATCGGGATTCTTAGGTTAAAAGGTTATTCTCACCTATTGAATCTATGATCTATCCTATGAATGATGTGGGATGGAAATGGATGTCCATACGTGAGTTGAGGCGGGGTATCTAGTAGCAATCTCCATATCCCATTTCTTCCATAATAATGAACTAAAGTAATGAAATGTTAAGTACTCCGTGGGGAATATTGCTAAGCAGCGAGTAGATATTGATTGAGATGGAAACTCATACGTGAGTTGAGGTGGGGTTTCTAGTAGCAATCTCTTGAGATGGATGCCCATACGTGAGTTGAGGTGGGGTATCTAGTAGCAATCTCTTTATCCCATAACTATGTGCCCTCATAGGTTATTAGCTAGTGGATCCACCTAAGCTAAATGTTATCGGTTCTACCTTAGGCAAGTAGACCAACCCTTTTGGTGTGGGAGACACCGGATTCCATGATTTGCTCACATGGTCTATGTTGGTAAAGGCTTACCCCCACAATGAATGATTATGAACTATGGCTTCTCAAGAATGCACTACTTAGTGTGGGTGGGGGTATGGGACTTCATCCATGCATTGCACAAGTAGGCTTTGAGAGTAATTATGGTGTGTTCCTTCTATGTTATGGATGTTTATGAAATGAAGTATGCTTAATGTGGATTGTTGCTATGAGTTGCTTTCCTTAATATGACTTACTAAATGTGAATGTTTCCTTGTCTATGAGTATGAACAAAGGATGAGATCAAATAATGGTAAGTATGATTATGGTGGCCTAAAAGTGGTACTTAGTATAGATGGAATTATGGGATATTTATCTTTGCAATGCACAAGTATAACATAGGATTACTTATGAGATGGTTCTATTATGCTATGATGATCTATATGTTGAATATGCTTATGACTTGTGCTTTTACACTAATGTTCATGATGATTCTCAAACTTGGCAAAGTGCATGTTTATCAACTAAAATGTCCTTTTTAGCATGTTTTCAAGATTTTATGCATGGCTATCATACTTAGTGCATTTTTGTACTAACCCATATTTTCTACATATTTTCTATAAGTGTAGGCTCCGGTTCTTAAGGTGATCTTCTAGTGGTTCAAGCTTGGATCGACTATTCTCCTAGCTTTTGGTGAGTCCTCATGATTCGAGGACATATGAGTCATTTGTAGTTCATTTCTAGTTTTCCATTTTCGAACTATGATGTAAGGGTTGTGTCCCTATTCGATTCAAAGATTGTATTAGATGGCTAATTGAGACAAGTCTAGACTTCCGCTTTCTTTTATAAAAGACTTTGATTGTATGGATAAAGTTTTAAATTCTGCATCATTTCTTTTATCTTATGTTATGATATGCTAATGGGTTTGTATGATACCTTTCGGGGTTGAGTACACCTTGTCACATCTAGGGGGTACTCATGGGTCGTGATAAACTTGGTAATCAGAGCACAAGGTTTAGAATGATTCTAGGATGATGTCTCATAAGCCACGTCTAGTAGAGTCATGTTCATAGTGTGAAGCGCACCACATTTATGAATGAGAGGCTATTTGATGTTTAGGAAACTACACTTCTTTCATTACTCTTAAGTCATGCAATAGAGTTTAACTCTATAAGGTCCTTCTTCTAATCCTTATCCGGTGGTCTACAGGACATGAATACTCAAGGAGCTTTCACCGGTGGATTTGAAGGAGACAATGTTGTTCTAGGAGCTCCTCCTCAAGCTCCTCAAGTTTCGGTTGACTTAATGACTAATGAGAAGATTAGATATGGCTTTCAATTATTGACTCAAGCTGGAATACAAACTCCAGAATTTTATGGGTCAAAGATGGAGAAAGATCCTCAAGAGTTTATGGATGAGGTCTCTAAGGTGTTGGACTTTGTGGGAGTGACTCCAGTAGAGAAGGCGGAATTGGCCGCTTACCAATTGAAGGATGTTGCTCAAATGTGGTTTAGTCAATGGAAAGAAGCGAGGCTGGTAGAAGCGGGGCCCATGGAATGGGAAAGGTTTAAGAATGGGTTTCTTGATAGGTTTTGTCCTTGGGAGATGAGAGAGGCTAAGATACTTGCATTTATTAACCTTCGGCAAGGTAGGATGAGTGTGGAGGAATATGCTCGGGTGTTCACTAGGTTGTCAAGATATGCTCCACCTATATTAGCCGACTCTAGGTTGATAATGAGTAAGTTTGTGTCGGGGATGTTAGACTTGGTAGTGGAAGAATGTCGTATGGTTATGCTTGAGAATGATATGAATATTGATCGTCTTGTGATTCGTGTTCAAAGGATTGAAAAGGAGAAACTTGAAGAGAGGTCTAGAGAAATAAAGAGGTATAGGCTTGATGATAATTCCCCTCAAAGAAGGTTTGATAGGCATGGTTGCCCTAAGTTCCAATAAATATTTTGCGGGCAAAGTTCTTCTAAGGTTTCCCCAAGGTTTAAGAAAGAGAGGGTGTCTAACCCTAAGTCCCGTGAAGGGAGTGATAGGTCTCTATGGCCGAATTGTGCTAGGTGTGGAAGAAGGCATAAGGATAAGTGCCTAGCGGGTTCCAAGGTTTGTTATGGTTGTGGTAGAGGTGGTCACAAAATAAGGGATTGCCCGGTGCTTAAGGAAAAAGGGAGAGAGACCAAGCAAGCTTCTCTTAGTGGTTCGGGTACTAGTTCTCCCAAGCAAGACATATTCTATGCACTCCGGTCTAGAAAGGACCAAGAAGGCTCTCCGGATGAAGGCACCGGTATGTTGATAGTTCCTTATAGATGTAAATGTTTTATTAGATTATGAGTTTTTATTTATGCTTTGGATTGCTTGAAGGAAGTAGTACTTGAGGATTTAGTAGGGGCTTTCTCCCGAGGGGGAGATAGTGTACTTAGATAGCAAGGTTGTTGAGAGTCCCGATATCCTCATCTCTTTCTTCTATTCCTATTCTAGCTTGAGACAAAGAGTTCCTTTTCTCTTGTTTATGTTTTTGAGTCATGTGTGTTTTGGAAATTTCCATGATCTCCTTATGTTATGCATGTTCTTGAGAAATTCATGTTTAAAAAGAAAATGAGTTTTCATGACTTATGTTCCTCATGTTGTTGTGCATTTAGTATGAGTTGCATATATGATTCATGAGATGAATTGTCAAAACATGCTTTAGTATGCTTTTGAGAATAATAGCATAATTTGCTTCATGATATTGTGTTGAGCATGCTTTGAGTTGGAGAAGGTAGTTCCTCCTATGATTATGAGAAAAGTTGAGTTTTGTGCATAATGGGTTGTTAGATGTAGTTTCTACTCCCTTGTGATGCATTGATTATGTTTGAGATGGAGTTGAAGTTTCCTCCTTAGAATTGTGCATTATTTTGATGTTGCATGCATGATGGGCTGCTAGTCTTGAGTCTTTACTTCCATATGGTGTCTAGATCGTCATTCGAGGACGAATGTTCCCAAGGGGGAGATATTGTAACACCCCAAAAAATTTCTTAGGCTAAACTAGAGCTTATTGAGAGGGTTGGAGTCAAGGAGGTGGACAAGGGCCAAGGGAGGGGACCTAGGTGGTCCACCCTCCCCTAGACACTGCCCTAATGACCACGACCACCCCCACGACTCGTGGTGGGGAACACAGATCATGGTGTGGTCCGTGGTAGCCTAGGCAGTGAGCTCCCTAAAACTGCCCAAAACAGGTTCTCCTTCACGAGCCACTTCACGCCTCGTGGTGAATACCACGGCTCGTGGGAAGGCTCGTGGAGAAGAGTTGGGTGTGTGTGGGTGGCAAGCAAGTGGCCTAGCCACTGCCTTAAGGTCCACGAGAGGGACCACGTCTCGTGGCTAGCTCCACGGCTCGTGGAGCCCATCGTGAGATTGCCTTGGGCTTTTGGGCTAAAGGAACAAAGTTCCAAGCCACTGCCTCAAGACCACGGATGGGACCACGGCTCGTGGTCATGACCACGGCTCATGGGGCCCCTCGTTGTCCCTGGGCAGGTGACTTAAATGAGGGGGTATTTTGGGAAGTTCCTTTTTAAGCCCTATCAAAGTGAGGTCGTTTTGTATTATTTTTATACAATTATATAAGTCATTTTAAGTCAAAAATACACTCAATTACTTCATATTTTCCAAACACCCAAATATTTTCCCCAAAGTTCATCTTATCTCAAAATTTCTCTCTCTAGAACTCAAGAAAGAAGAAGAATAGAATTGGAGCTAGGGCTTGAAGAAACAAGATTTTTTCGCTCAATTTCCTTGAAGAATCATAACTAAGGTATGGTAGCTCTTCATCCATAGGTAGCCTTCACCCATGGAGCCCCTTCAAAAACCCCAATTTCAAAGCTAGAAAACCCAAAAGTTAGGGTTTGACTTCAATCTCATGGATTCCTTTCAAATTCATTTTTAAAGGTTGAATTATGTTTGTTTATGGATATATTGATGATTTTAAATGATTTTAAGTTGAATTCCTCAAGAATCCATGAATTAACCTATTTTCTCAAATTGGATCTTAAAGTGTGGGTATTGATTGATGCTAGTAGAATGTTATAGAATTATGAATGTAATGAATTGATTACTTGAATTATGTTATCATCCATATCTAATGTAGTAATTCTAGATGTGTTGATGAATCATGATCTATGGTCCTTGAAGGGCAATTTATGAGAATTATTCATGATTATGAGATTTATGTATATGCTTTATGAACACTTTGAGAGTAATGTGATTATGACTAAGATGTAATTGTGGTGTTCTTGAAAGGCTATTCTCACATACACACACTTATGAATAAAGTTTCTATGATTATGATAATGATGATGTGTTGATTGAAAGGCTATTCTCAATTATACACTTGTGAATGAAGATGACATGTTGTGAAAGGTTTTCTCACAATATGGGGATTCTTAGGTTGAAAGACTATTCTCACCTATTGAATCTATGAGATATCCTATGAATGATGTGGGATGGAGATGGATGCCCATACGTGAGTTGAGGCGGGGTATCTAGTAGCAATCTCCATATCCCATTTCTTCCATAATAATGAACTAAAGTAATGAAATGTTAAGTACTCGATGGGGAATAATGCTAAGCACCGAGTGGATATTGATTAAGATGGAAACTCATACGTGAGTTGAGGCGGGGTTTCTAGTAGCAATCTCTTGAGATGGATGCCCATACGTGAGTTGGGGTGGGGTATCTAGTAGAAATCTCCTTATCACATAACTATGTACCCTCATAGGTTATTAGCTAGTGGATCCACTTAAGCTAAATATTATCGGTTCTACCTTAGGCAACTAGACCAACCCTTTCGGTGTGGGAGACACCGGATTCCATGATTTGCTCACATGGTCTATGTCGGTTAAGGCTTACCCCCACAATGAATGATTATGAACTATGGCTTCTCAAGAATGCACTACTTAGTGTGGGTGGGGGTATGAGACTTCATCCATGCATCGCACAAGTAGGCTTTGAGAGTAGTTATGGTGTGTTCCTTCTATGTTATGAATGTTTATGAAATGAAGTATGCTTAATGTGGATTGTTGCTATGAGCTGATTTCCTTAATATGACTTACTAAATGTGAATGTTCCCTTGTCTATGAGTACAAACAAAGGATGAGATCAAAGAATGGTAAGTATGATTATGGTGGCCTAAAAGTGGTACTTAGTATAGATGGGATTATGGGATCTTTATATATGCATTGCACAAGTATAACTTACGGTTACTTATGAGATGGTTCTATTATGCTATGATGATCTATATGTTGAATATGCTTATGACTTGTGCTTTTACACTAAAGTTCATGATGATTCTCAAACTTGGCAAAGTGCATGTTTTTCAACTAAAATGTCCTTTTTAGCATGTTTTCAAGATTTTATGCATGGCTATCATACTTCGTGCATTTTTGTACTAACCCATATTTTCTATATTTTTTCTATAAGTGTAGGCTCCGGTCTTTAAGGTGATCTTCTAGTGGTTCAAGCTTGTATCGACTATTCTCCTAGTTTTTGGTGAGTCCTCATGATTCGAGGACGTATGAGTCATTTGTAGTTCATTTCTAGTGTTTCATTTTCAATCTATGATGTAAGGGTTGTGTCCCTATTCGATTCAAAGATTGTATTAGATGGCTAATTGAGACAAGTCTAAACTTCTGCTTGCTTTTATAAAATACTTCGATTGTATGGATGAAGTTTTAAATTCTGCATCATTTCTTTTATCTTATGTTATGATATGCTAAGGGGCTTGTATGAGACCTTTCGGGGTTGAGTACGCCTTGTCACATCTAGGGGGTACTCCTGGTCGTGACAAAGTGGCATAGCTGTCAATACTCATAGCCATGTCTTTACTCACTGTAACCTCATTTCAATATTCACCCAATTCTCATTCTTGTATTAAGTGATCTCGATGTGCTCTACCAATAAACACTTGGCCTGATCATAAGCCAACAATGTCTCTGAGTATCTCACACTAATTTAATATCCATATCCTCGAGTGTGTACACATCTTAGGTCAAAAATCTATTCACGAGAACTATATGTCAAATAGCCCATGGATTTGCTTCTCAGTGCATTTTCCTTAATATTGTCATTTTCCATATGAGACCAAATAGTAAACTTTATAGTCATCGAGTAGTTTCCTCCAGTGGTGAAAATTAAAGACTCAAAAGTTTCTTTTGGAACATAAATACCAAGCTCAGGTAGTCTATATAAATCTCGGTGGTTTCATTGTATAAATAACACATCTAGCCTCTAAAACAAGTACTGTTAAGATTATATTCAAATTATGAGATATATAGTTCTACTCCTAGTAATTTAGTTTTCTCAAAACATTAGCTATTACACGATCATTCTATGTGAGAACATATTCCAATTCCACCCTCAAAGCATCACAAAGCACCATGGATTTCTCATAACCTATCAGTAGCACTAAAACTTGTATGGTGGACAATAGCTCTTGAGCTTCTGTAAGTTCTGCTCAATTTTTTTCATCCGCAAAAACTTTTTTTTTGTGCTTACTTTATTAGTTACACTGTCCTTCTTAGGATATCCTCCAACAGATATTTGTTGAAGACCGTCAAGCTCCAAAAGGGTGAGTTCTTGTAGTGTCTAAATCAAAGTATTGAGAAAATTTGTGTGTTCATTCTAGCCATGAGAATACACTCATATACGATCACTAACCATTGACACATATCTTTCAAGTAATGGGAGCATATGTAAGTCCAAAAGATATCGCATAGAACTTTTTAATGCCTCTGTCGAGTTTTTGAAAGTTATTTAAAATATTTCCTCCAAATCTGGACTTATGGGAACCAACCAAAAGACCATTTGAGAATTATACGGCTCCATGAAACAAATCAAATCGGTCATTTATATGAGGCAGTCGTTACTTATTGCATATCGTTACATAGTTCAACTTTTAGTAGTCAATAATATTCCCAAGTACCTGAGCCTCTTTTTTTCCACAAAGGTATTGGTGTACAATTGAGTCCTATAAATCCCTTTTCAGTAGGTCCGCCAACTATTTCTTAGCTCACTTTACTACATTGATATCATATGATATAGAGGTATCAAAATGAGCTAGGTGTCATGTGTCAAATCATTATAAGAAATCTATTTCTTGTATGGGCGTTAATCGAAGAAAATTCGTAGAAAACACATCATCTAATTCTCTTACTAATGGTGCTTTACCAACTAGGTATATGGTCTATTCCATGCCTTACCACATACCATTTATTTTACCATAGATAGGAAGCATATGGTTTTTTCTTCACTGGTCACTAAGGCACAACAATAAAAGATAAAACATTTCCTATTCCTGTCACTCCCATTCTCTTCTTCTTTCTTCTTTTGAAAAATAGATTCATTGATTTTCAACTAAACTATCTTCTCATGACATTTGAGAGTATTCTGAGAGGCAAATAACCCATTCACACATAATGACATATTAATTAAACTATATAAATATGATCTGATTAGTTATGTTATCCTTTCCCTCAATTCGATCTTGACAAGCATCGTATACATGTCGAACATAAGAAAATGCCCTACAGGAGTAGAACTAATAAAAGTATTGCCCAGTGTCTTGAGCATTCACAATTTCCAAATCTTTACTACAATTTCCATAGAAGGATTTCTTAGTTTTGGTCTTCTTGAATGAGTGTTTGATCGTCCACTAATCACGTTATATATTTTCAATCCTTTTAGCAATGTCAACTACCTCAAAGTAGGTTAACGTCTTTCATTCGTAAGGTGGTTTAAGGGGTTAACAAACCTTCCAACAAATCTCTAAATCTTAAAGTACTTCATTAGATAATAAGTAGGGACCATATCTAGCCAATTGAATAATTCGGAGTTATATATTATTTACAACCATCATTTTGAACAAATCCCTTAAAATTCCTTATCAAATTACTCATTTTCAACTGTCCAGAAAGAAACAATCCATAATAACTTAGTGAATCGCCTCAAGTCTTTGGTGTTCTACTACTGGTATTCTGAATAGTATAATATCATGACATGTATTTGGTCATGTTCATCGTCTGAACGTTATCAAATCTACAGTACTCTTGTTGGAACATGCTAGAGTTCATAAAGCTTTAAGTATTTCACCCAAGAATCTTTACCAAAAATCTGTAAGGATCTTTGAGTTGTTAGAACCTACAAATCTTGAAGGTTTCATCTTTTAAACTCCTAAGCATACTTTTTTTGAAAGTCTGAATCTTTGTAGCTGCTTGAAGATGATCTTGGGACCTATTTGCTGCCTGACTCCCTTCATTATGTCCATAAATATCTCTAAATCATTACAGGAACATATGTGTCTTAACAGTAACACTCTTATATTGCTAAAGTGGTAGAGTAGTGCTCTTTCCGGAAAGAGATATATAACATTTCACATATGTGCACAAAAATCCCAAGTAGCATACCGGCCTTTTTCTTGGCCTTTTAAACTACTTCAGTTCGCTCTCCTTAATTGGAAGAGACAGATGCTTACATGGCGACCATTGATGACTCCAAACCTTTGGACTATTCTTGTTATTGGGTGACTAAGTTCAAGACATGTGATGGAAAGATAAACAATGTTAGATTCATCTAGTTGACCCTATTAGTCGCACACATAAGGATGAATGAAAAAGAAAGACAGACACATCCTATCATGTCCTCGCAAAATCACGATTATAGAAATGACCGGCAACATAACCATAATTGAGATTCGACTACTAACGTGTGCTCCATAAGTCACAGGAATAACCTAAGCTCTGCACCATAATATGACGAAATTGTCATGAATTTGATTTTAAGTATTTTTCTATTTTATAAAATAACTATTTCAAAGTGTTTGAAATTGAAGTAACTCAAAAATTAATTAAATTGCGGAGGGCTTGTTGGGTTCGAAAGAATCATGTTGTCATGGGAAAACTTACGATTGCAAATCATGATGGTGATAAATTAAATGACGAAAATATATATACTAAAATGATATTATTATGATTTGTCGAAGCGACCTACATATTACAACACTAATAAAAAGCATAGAAATTGTAGAGAGAAATCTCCCCATAAATAATACTCTTAAACGTCTACATTGTTGACTCTATTGTATTTTTGGTATGAGAAGAGAGGTTTTTAATTTATAGAGTTTCCAGACTTTTCCTCTAAGGAAAGAATAACCCAAATATGGAAGAAAAATTATACTTTCCTTTCGAGAAAAGTTAAAGCATTTATGTTTAGTCAATACTGACTTTCATTCAAGAAAAAAATAAAACTCAAATAAGGAAAAAAAATCATGACAAAACCCTAATAAAAATTGAGTGTCAACACTATGCAAAAGAAAATTGTGGAAATAAAATCAATATAAGAATTTTATGTGAAAAACTCCTTGGTTTAGAGAGTCAAAACCACGACCCACCTTACATCTTCCACTAAACTCGAGTCCAACTCCAAAATAGGTTTACAACAGTCCATGCAACACCTACACAAACAGTTCCAAACAGTTTTTTCTCTATCCTATTAATCTTCACACTCCTTTCCTAGTTAATGAAGTCTATTACAATAAACAAGACAAAACATACTACAATCTGAAATAAAGTAAGCAATATGATGTCTTAGAACCCTGCCAAGAAGCTAACTATTACAAACTAAAGAATTGTATAGATAAACTTGATAGGAACAAGTTCTTTGTGGCTTCAACTTCTTCTTTTTTGAGACTCTTTGTGTAGAACTGGAAACACTCTTGAGGTATATTTCTTTGGGTGTGGTAAGACTCCAAAGGTCGATTGATGTGTTATTTATATCACCATTAATAAACCGCATGTTTAACATTATAAATAATCAAGATGGTTTCAGTCTAAAACACAACCACTCACCCATCCCCCGATGTTGTCTTTCCCTAGCCATGACTGCATTCTGATGGCAGAATCAAGCAACATGAATCATGACAGTGATCTAAAACATAGCAGATGACATCTGGAAGAGATAAGTTGAGATGGGAGGGGGAAGGAGATTCACATAAGCAAACTTGACTCAGGTTTACTTTCAATCCATAAGAGCTCACCACCATAAAATATAAGAAAAACATTCAACACCGCTACATATCTGGAAACACACAAAAATAAGAAGGGGGTCATTTGGTTACTAATACATTGAGCTCATCATATGATGATTAAGCTACTGTAGGAAACACCGAAGAACTAGTTCTCTATATGTCCCTATTATGAGTTCAAATATGCAGTCTGCTATCCTGGTAGTGTATCGTCCAGTACTTGCATCTTAGACTACCATCTGGTGTCCACTGCAACAAATATCACGATAAAAATATAGGTTAGCTAAGAGAGCTTCTGATGAGAAATAATAATGACAACAAATGTTATCATAAACAGAATAAGCCAGCTAACATAAAATGTTCCAAAATCCTTGCCACATTAACATTTGATGAGATAAAATTTCACACTGGACCTATGGTAAAACCTACCTGCACTGCATGTTTGCACCCAATATATGCATGACATGTGTTTGCACATAAACATCTCTCGTTTATTAGTTACAATTAGTACATATTGTTACTTGATTAAGACACCTAACTATGGTAAGTTAGATGTTGTTTGGTATAAACACCAGTGCGGGTTTATTAAAACACTTAACTGTGGCAAGTTGATACTGTTTGGTGTAAAAACCAAGTGCAAGTAAATATTTACCCTGAATCTACCTTTCACATAATAAAGAAAACTTGAAGCCCCCATGGAACCATGGAAGAGGTTGATGAAGGCCATCTTCCCATACTGCAAATAGCAATTGTATTACTGGAAGCTGCCCCCAGTCCATCCTTGTAAAAGGGATTTAAGCAGAGATGCGCCAGACTATAATTATATCACAGAACCAGAAAGATAAATGCATCTAATAACTGGACCCTTCATAGATGATTGAAGGGAAGCGTAGTTTAGAAAAATAACCAATAGAACACAGATGCACGGAAAGTGAAGGCGGAACAAAACATCGTGAATTAGAAAAACTGAAAGCGTAACTTCAGTTGCAAAATATTAGACTGCTTACACAGTAATCTGATGCCCCAGATGCTTAAGAATCTGATGGAGGTTGCTGTTGCTGGGGCCAGACTGGCTGAGCCATATAAGGACGGAGATGCTGGCCATAAAGAGCTTGATCAGCAGGCTTCCCCATATACACCCCTGAAGCTCCAATTTGTGGAGCAGATTGCATAGGCATATAATAATTGTATGGGAGGCCCTCGGCAGGGCCTCCAACAGGGAGGTTCCCTCTAGGAATTGATGATGCAAGCACTTCATCTTTCAAGTCCTCTCTTGGTACAATGTCAACCAAGAAATCAAATATGTCTGTCCTTGTTATCGCTGCTGCAATGTCATTTTTCTGGAGTGTCCTCCTTTTATTCTCTTCAGTGTGGTTCCATGCACGGAGTGTCAACTCAAGGATAAACATTTCACAAGCCCGAGCAAATACAACCGGTGCTTCTGCTGATATCATTCTAACATCTTCATCTGCCTTCATGATTTTCTTGATCCTTGCTAATGGCAGGCTATGATTCTTGAAATCATTAATGTGCTCAATTTCTTGATATTGATTTCCCCAGAAACTTTGTAGTTGTTGCTGCAATTGTTGTTGCTGCTGTTTGTGGATGTGCTGATAAGCAAGCTGATGTTGTGTCATCTGACCTGAAGATGCAGGAAGACCAACTGTTTGTGCACCAGCTGACATGGGAGGAGAGGGCCCTGCCACTTGGTTAGCATGGTATGGAGCACCATATAGCATTGGAGTAGAGGTAGTAACACCTGGTGGTTGTCCGTTTCCTTGCTGATCCATTTCGAGCAAGTATGCTTCTTGGGGAACTCTAATACTTTATGCTCTGTTAAAATTTACAAAGAAGTAACACAGACGAAAAAAGAAGACAAAAAATGAAATGTCAAGCCCAAAGTCATCTATCAATTAGACTAAACTTCTGACAGAAATGTATATTCAAAAGGGTAATAATCTTAAATTAGCAGTCGAAAGGATCAACTTCTTACAACAAATTAGGTTCCATAAATGGCCACCTACCTCTGAAAAAAATATTAGATGAATGTGTAAGGAATCAAATACAAAAAATAGAACTCTAATAGACTGCCAGCTTTATTTATTGTTTTTTTTTTTTTGAAATAGAATTGATAGTCAGCTTTATAAAAAGAGCTCAATGTAAAGAAAGATGGAGTCTCAACTTCTTCAACCTATTTCTAATGAATCAGTCTCATACTAACACGTAAATATAAAGGTAGACCAAAGGAAACTAACATTAAATTCACAATTTATATATGGAAAGAAACCACTAGAAAAAACAGATAAACAAAATCAGCAAATAAAAATAGCTTACACCAGTGAATTTGAAACTCAATAATTTACATACATTTAAAATTCAAAGTCCATACTTAAACCAATTTTCTATAAAATTGTCATAGCAATGTGTATATGATTTAGGTATCTTGTTTTCTTTAGACGATCCAAATCCAGAGGGTTGAGTCGTATATACAACAAAGCCGAAAATCAGAGCGGCCAAAGTGGTTTTAGTACAAAATACTAAACTAGCAACATAAAAGAATAGTAAACCCAACCCAGTTTCTACTAATTCACGCATTAAAAATTAAAATTACAAGTGTGGACAAGATCAATTAACTAACAAATAAAACATTTCCATTGATTTTACCTCTAAACACTAGAAGAGAACACTAGAGATGAGATGTATCACTCTTTTTTATGATATGATTAACCACAGAAAAAGACGTTTAAGGTAGTAAAAAGCCTACTGTTTGGTGCAGCAAATTCTGGATTAAAGCAGCGATCACTAATTAATATTAAAAAGCAAGCAGAATAAGTCTGTAGAACGGAATCTAAAAGGAAGTAGACACAATTTTGGTAGCAATTAAATAACATCTCAACCAAAAACTAAAATGTAGAGAGAGAGAGAGAGGATTGAAAATTGAACCTGAAAATTGAAAACTAGGGTTGTAACAGAGAGGATGACGGAGTCTAAGTACAGATGCTTCCTTGTGTTGCGTTGTCACCAACAAGAAGGACTAATAAATACTTCCTCCGTCTCATTTTATGTGAGATAGTTAAATTCGATATCAAGTTTAAGAAAGAAGAACTTGTGGTCTAAAATAAAGAAGGATAGAAATGTATGTGCATATAAATCATTTCATTAAAAATATAATGAATATTTTAAATTTAAATTATTACTGCTTCCGTCCAACAATACGTGTACACTATACTAAAAATAGATGTTCAACAATACTTGTCCACTTTATGAAATACATGGATAATTTTACACTTATTTCCTAATTTACTCTTATCATTAATTATAGTCATTTTCCTATTACATTTTTTAAGACATTGTATTATTATATTCAAAGGGCGATATAGTAAAATTATCCTTTTATTTATAATTTTTTAAGAAGTGTGTCAAGTCAATAATGGACAACTATTATTGGACAGAATACTTTATATATAAATGTGTCTTTTTTTTGGAATTGATTAAAAAGAAAAATAAGTCATATTCGAGGGAGTAGTTGCCCCACTTAACAAATTGTCACTTCTTGTTTTGTTTAACAACAATTGTTGTGAATCAAGTTGATTCTGTAAGGGCCTATGGGCTATTAGAAACTTTTATTTGTGATCCAGGCTCAAAAACCATTTGATAAAAAGGACTAGGTTAGGAAAATTATGTCAAGCTTTGGTTTTCAGTTATCTCTCATCCATTTTCTTTTGTTATAGTATCTCATCCCCTTCTAGTTACCTTTTCTATGTTAATTTATCCGTAATTAGTATGTTATTACTTTGTTGTGTGTATTAAACGTTGTAATTTGTATTCAGCAACAACAATATATATCAGTGTTTATATTAGAAATCGGGTTTGTTTCATTGGTGCTTTCATCTAGAGGTATCTCTAATGGAGGACCAAAAAGTACTCAAGGCTTTCGTTGATGATTCAATTCGGGATTCAATACAAGAAATGAAGGATTCTATCTCTAAAGATCTTACTGAATTTCGTTTGATGTTGCTGGAGGTTTTGGGGAAAAAGGATACGACCTATTTTGAACCCAAAACACTGTTATGGACGACAAATTATGGCAGTTTCGAGGCGAGAATCCGAAGACTTGGATAGTTCAAGCAGAGCAATATTTTAATTTCTATAAAATTGAGGAAGATCAGAAGCTTAATGTGGCTTCGTTCTATTTTGATGGTGAGGCTTTGGAATGTTATCGATGGTTATTTCGCAACAATCAACTCGCTGGTTGGGACCATTTTGTGGACAAATTGATGATTCGTTTTTGCTCCCGTACTAGAGACTATTCCATTGTGGATTATTATCAAGAGGCTATTCCATTGTGGGGTAATATTACCAACTCATCCTTGCCTCAGTCTTATCAATACAATCTCTTTGCTAAAAATTCTGAGGTAGACCACATGTTCGATAAAATTCCCGAGAAGGGTAATGATGTAGATTCTTCGGACAGTACCTCTGTTGAAGAAAATAATAAGGACAGTACTTTTGAAGAAATGGACAATAGGCCATCACTAATAATTTCTTCAGTGCGTAGTGTGTATGATCAAATGGTGACAGATCCAGATTTGCCTAATAACACCACTAATGAGGAAGCAATTTCATTTCCAAACAAAGTTCTCTCTAAACTGCCTCAGTATGGTCATGATCAATCAAGTCGAGAAAGTGGACAACATGTCTGTAACACTAGTCTGTCGTTGTGTGCTTTCAGTGTGCACAATGATCATTCCATGAACACTTCCTTCCTACTCGAAGTTGTTGATGATGCTAAGCTCGTGAAAGCAATCACCACAGTGAAGTATTGGAAGCTGGTAGTTGTTGGACGAGAGTACAATGATTGTGAGCTCCTTGATGACTTGGGACTGTTTTCCATGGACGAGGTAACTGTTAAACATTTCAGAATTAGTACAACAAGGTTGTTCGACCACACTCTTCGGTGGTCTTGTGTCATTGGTTGTGGCCACAAGGTTGCAAGACCATTAATTGGAGATCCCAATTTTAGTTGGACTGTTATTTTTAAGGAATTTGTATTGAAGAACATAGACGAAGAAGTAGATAGAGCGTTTCCCTCCTTCACTAATATTTATTTGCTTGTAGATGTTATTTCCGCAATTGATTCTACCATTTTCTGGAATGCTCGAATTGCACTATTGGAGGCAGGAATGGTTGTGCATTCAGCACACCGACACCAACCACAAGATAACAAGCTAGTGCGAAATGGGAATAACATGGAGGAATATATCAGTGGCTGTTGTGTGAGACTCTTCCTACATTTTGTTGTGACATATAACATGGATGTTGTTTATATGATTCATCTATGGGCAATTGGTGTGATTGATAATGGTGGTGCCGTTAACTGGACGAGAACCTACCAGATTGCTGGAGTAGCTAAGAGGATGAATACATCTGTTTCTGTGGTAGCTGAAAGTTATAAGTTTACTTGTCTTATGTCACTGGATCGGCCAAAGGTGGTGCCAACTTTTTGTCCAATTGATTTTTATATCCAAACAACTTCACTGGTCGGTCGACTAATTAGGTACTGCTTCTTTTCTTTAACTGATGAAGTGGGATTACATCTTAATTTTGTTCTCGATTACATCTCTGCCACTGTTCATGGTGTTATGTAGCACTTAAATCAGTTGAACCACCTTTGGTACTAGTGAAATTTTGCACAAAATCCACCTTTCCAGGCACATTATCCTACAAACGTCACCTTAGAGGAGTATGTTGCAGAGACATTTGCCATTTTAGAGGTGTTATGGTTCTAGTTAAAGCTGGACAAGATGTTCAAGAGGCAACGAGAGTAACGCCAATTTGCTTAATACTCTCCAAAGACAACATAAAGTTACTCTTCGCATCTAGATCATTTTATTTGGCCAAGTTTACTGCTGGATGGAGGAGTGTTGTTTCACTTTACACTCGTGACATTGAAGCGTGTGGAAATTGCTACTCGTCAAATAATTGAGAGTGTTTTGGATGGATTTCATGACTTGAACCTTGAGGACAAGGTTCCTTTTGAGGGAGGGAGTATTGTTGTGAATCAAATTGACTCTGTAAGGACCTATGGGCTATTTGAGACTTTTATTTGGGATTCATGCTCAATAACCATTTGATAAAAAGGACTAGGAGTTAGAAGAACGGTTAGGAAAATTATGTTGAAGCTTTGGCTTTCAGTTATCTCTCATTCCTTTTCTCTGTTCTAGTATCTCATCCCCTTCTAGTTACCTTCTTCTATGTTAATCTATCCGTAATTAATTTGTTATTACTTTATTATGTGTATTAAACATTGTAATTTGTATTCAGCGATAACAATATATATCAGTGTTTGTATTAGAAGTCGGGTTTGTTTCAACAATCCTCCACGATGCCTTTTCTTTGACTTTCTCACCTCATCAACACAAAATATTTCAAAACAAAAGCTATTATATGAATCTCTTTGTGAATTAAATTTCTATTTTATGCATTGTTATATGGTTTTTTTGTAAATATCAATACATCAAACATATTAAAATGATAGACTAAACATGACACGCGCCCAATATTATGAAAATTGAAATGAGATTATTTGTACATTTTTGTCAAAATAACTATTAGGATAAAAAAATATAAAAAATATGCTTACTCTATTATATTTAAAATAAATTTTAGATTCTCAATTATCTATATATATAGTAAGCACCGGAGGAAGATGATTTATTTACATTACTAGATATTCGGTGCGTGTGCCAGCATGGGTTCAATATATGTTACTTTTTTGTCTCAATTTATGTGATATATATGAAATTGGAGAGCCAATTAATTTATTTTAAGTTGTTAATTTTTTATTATTTATAATTTTTTTCGTCATTTTCGAATAATATATGTTACTCCTTTTGTTCCAATTTATGTGACACATATGGAATTAAGAGAGTCAACCAAATTTCGTATATGTTCTATTAAGTATTTTCAACTGTTAATTATTGTGATTCGTAGTATTGTTTACGTATCTTTCAATAATATATGTTGTTCTATCTATTCAAATTCATGTGTCAAAATTTCAAAAGTCAACTAAATTTTTTCTATTTTTTTTAAAAAAAAAATTAACTTGTTAATTCTTGTAATTTATAGTACTTTTAACATCATTTTAAATTTATAATAGAATATTTTAAGTTGTTAATTATTGTGATTTATAGAATTTTCAAACACATAACGTATGTTTAAGAATAGTGTGTTTGTAGCCTCTATTTAAGTTGTTAACTATTGTGATTTATAGTGTATGTTGTAAAAATGTTATAATATTTCATTCTTAAAATTAGGGGTGTTCGTGGTTCGGTTTGGATCGGTTATTGTTTAAAACCAAAACCAAACCAATCTAGTCGATTTTTTAAATTTCTAAAACCAAACCAAACCAAAATAAAAAATAAACCGTTGGTTTGGGTATTGTCGATTTGGTTCAATTATTCTGATTTTTTTGGTTTGAAAGTAATAATTTTTTTTAAGGACATACGTATCTTGATAGACACAAACACCTAGTACATGAACAATCCACATAAAAGCTATTGTCGGTTCAATTAAGCAATTAAGCAATACTGGAGTTATTATTACACGAACAAAGTGATTCAATTAAGAGAAAGTGTGACTATCTTATGTGAGGTAGAGTAGGTAAAGACTAAAGTAATGAATTTTGATGGAGTTGGACTTAGGATTGTAATAGTTGGGCTAAAATTTAAGTGTTGGACTTGAGAAAATAGTAAATTTAAAGACTTAAGTTAATTAAAATTTAACAAAATATTTATATTTCATTTATGAATAATATATAAATAATTATAAAATTTATATATTTAATTTATCGGTTCAGTTTGGTTATTTTTGCGGTTGTTTTTTGGTAAAACCAAAACCAAACCAAACCAAATAGTATCGGTTTTCAAAATTTAAAACCAAATCAAATATCAGTTTTTTAATCGGTTTGGTTCGGATTGCGGTTCGATTTGATTTTTTAACCATAACCATGAACATCCCTACTTAAAATTGCTCCATCCATTTCAATTATTTAATCTAGCTTTTTTAGTTCGCTTAAAAATGACTCTTTTCCTATTTAACAACTTTTTAAATTTTAATTTTTCATATAGTCAATTTAAGATCATAATATTGAAAGATATTTTGATATATTTGACTTAATTTTTTTATTTAAAACCACAAAATGTAAAAATACTCATTATTTTGTAAAATTTCATGAAAAATAAATCAAACGAGTTAAAACATGATGAAATATAATATCTGAATTTCTTATAATATTTTCTAGATTAAAATAAAACTATAAATTGATGTTCTTCAAGGAGTTGTGAAAAGTGTGAAAACAAAATAGAATGGTATACGAAGTAATGGGAGGCCCCACAAGCATTAAAAGCAGATAAAACAAAAAAGATATCATAAGCAATGTTAGAAGCAAAAGAGGTAAAAGAGCAACACGTGTAATGACTTTTATGTCCAACAAAAAAGAGTACACTTATGAAGCAATGTCATACAATCCTTTTAAAGCACAAAAAAATGTAAAATATCACAAATGACCTTGGCTGGAAGCAGGCATGTCGTCCATGCCCTGCTTCCGTAGTCGCTTATATATAGTAGAAATTAATTATATTTGAAAATATTAAACTTGACTATTAGTATTTCATATAATTGCTTAACGATAATAATGACATGAGACGAAAATAATTAATTATTTTAAAATAAACAAGTAAAACAAAAATAATTATTTTAAATATAAAAGTTAAATAAAATATAACATTTATTTACTTCATTAATTATATTTAGTCAATATGAATTGATTTCCCCCAAAAAAAATCACAGCCAATCAAAGGAAAGCATTTTTCTCGATTCATGTAATTGATTTTTCTCATTATTTATTCTTTCTACATAATTTCTCAGTATATATTTTCTCTGTTTATTTTTGCTTGTCACATTTGGACTGGGTATATGCATTAAAAATGGTGATTGACATGATTATTTTACCAAGAGGCAGATCCATGATTTAGAGTCTCTGGGTGTCAAGGAGAAGCGGACCTACCCAGAGGTGAACCCACATGATTTGATAGGGTGTACGTGCACCCGTTAACTTCAAAAAAGATCATGTGTATATATGTATACCTATCTTGAGAAACTGATCGAAAGTAGGATATAATTAACAACGCACCCATGAGGAGCATATGAGTGCCCTTGTGCCGCTGATACAAGCTAGAGGAACCACTCGTGAGACTAGAGTTTGAATCTAGAGCCCTATTTCATTGTTTTTATTTTAAGTTTAACTTAGAGCTCATATTTGAGTCATTAGTGACTAATGGAAAATTACATTATCCGTTAATTGTTATTGAATGTTTCACGCTAACTCCCTTAATTAAAATAATGTTGGTGCATCTGAAGTCTTCAAATCTTTAATTCGCCTCGGGTGCCAAGTAGACTCATCGATTAAATCAACTTTAGATTCAAATTGAATTATTCGTCTTGAGCCGCTGGCTGGGTTTCTGGAGGGGTGAGGGGGGTTGGGCGACGGAGTGAAAGCTGAAACTTTGGACAATGGCAGATTTTTGTTAATGAAAAGTTTGAAGGAAAGAGTGAGGGTTTCAATTGTGAGGAGAAAAAGAACAAAGTTTTTCTTTATATTTAATCAAATAAAAGAAAAGTCAAAGAGTTAAATTAAATTAGTTTAAAAAACTATTAATTAATACTTAATAATTAGTCAACAAGTTAAAAAAAATTTAAAAAGAAAAACAAAAGAAAATGTGTCTGGAGTAAAAAAAGAAATGCTGCCAGTGGTGTTTGATCTGGCAAACATAGACACGGAAATTAGATTACTTACCACTTGCACCACAAAGCACTTTTGTTCTCTGGGTGGAACGTTTATTATTTATACAAATGTTGTGTATATATACCTGTATACATAGAGTTTCCGTCGAAGCTTGTGGGTGGCGTGACACCCCTACGAGACTTAATAGATCCGCCCCCGATTTTACCATACTATTCCTATAAAGTAATGTTTAATATCAGGTTATGAAAAATGCTTTAGGAAATAACTAAGTAATACTAGGGAATATTTTGGGAATGCAAAAAGAAGAAAAAAAAAAGGAAGAAAATTTTAGATATTCAAAAACAATACAGAAAGTACTTGGACGGATTGGATATAGCGCCGCCACCATCAAAACCCTACGTTTGCCTCTTCCGATGACTATGGCCGCCACAGCCAGCGTCCCTCCAGAGGTAGGACCATTTATTACCCCCTCAATACCTACCTACGCCTCTTCTTGAAACAACCAAAAGCACAAAGTAAACCTTTACCTCTGAAACCAATTTCATACCTACATGGAGAACCACAAGTAATATGGGAGTAGGACGAAGTTAAACAGATGATTATCAACGAGAATCTGGAGTATGCTGTGATTGAAAAATTCTCGTATGGATGGCCGGAGATCCAGGATCAACGGAAGCTTATACCTAAACAATGTGAACTGAAAGGGGAGTGCAATATTGGTCTTCTGAGCAATAGGCATGTATTGATCAGGGCCACATTGTTGGAGGACTATGTTCATCTTTTATTGAAGTCTGCCTTTTACATTACACAAAGGAACTGGTCCTTTCCAATGAGAACTTTAAAGTGGGATCCTATGTTCAATCCCGAGGAAGAAACATCCACAGCTATTGCTTGGATTTCTTTCCCATCTCTTCCCCCAAATTTCTTTAGGAAGGAAGCTGTTTTCTCACAAGCTGTTGCAGTTGGCAAGCCACTTCAAGTGGATATGGCCACCAGGAACCAGACTAGACCAAGTTGTGTGAGAGTAAAAATGGAGGTGGATCTACTAAGAGAATTCCCAAAACGCATTAAAATTAGAATGAAAGGGAGGAATGAGGAGATAAGGGAGAAATGGATTCCAATCAAGTACAATTATGTCTCTAAATACTGTAAAACATGCATGATTCAGGGACATAATGAAGAGCAGTGTTATGTTGAACATCCAGAACTATACCCAAAGAATGAGAAGGTCGATCAAAGAGTAGCAGATGGGCAGACCTATAGAGAAAGACAACAGCGGGAGGAAGCAAGACAAGAAGGAACAAAATGTCATCTTGAAGGGGGTAAACAACAAAGTGATAAGAAGATAGAAGAGTTTATAGAACAAAGACACAAAAAGGGAGCTGAGGAAAAAGGAGACATCCAGAGAAAGTCTGGAATAAAGTCGGATTACTCACAGGGAGCAAATTTGATGCATTGGACAAAGAAACACAGGAGCTTGAGGAAGAACAAAAGGCAAAGGAGATCGAAGAAAGTGGTAATAAGGTAGTAAACATAACCCCTGGGGAACAAAGGAGCAATAACATGGGAAACAAAAATAACCTTACAACTCCAATTGAAGAAGTGATAAAGGTTAACAACAAAAAAGGAAAGGGGTCTATCACAATCTCAGAAAATACCAACAGTGAACAAATTGGTGGAGGAGAGGAGAAATACCAAAATTGTAGAGAGGAGGGAAACAGGGACAAGGGGATGACTACTGAAGGGCAGAATAGGGGTACTTTAACAAAAGGAAACTCAGTTGAGGCTACATCAAGAAACTTGCTGGAGGAAATTAATAATTCTTCTTCAAATAGGGCAATGTTTGAGTTAGGCAGGAACGTGGATGAGGACACATTGAGAAAGAAAGGACCCGATTTAATTGAAGACACTGAGGAAGAATTACAGTTGAGAAAGGAGACAGAAGAGGATGAGGACATGGAGTACAATATACAACAAATAAGTAAAGAAGGGGATTTATAACCTGAGACATACCAACAGTCTGAAGAATGGGGCCAAAAAAGGTAGACCAATGATTCCCCTACAGGTGAAAACAAGGAGCAGTAGAGATAAGACATCGAATAGTGATCAATGATAGAAAAACTTCTGTTTTGGAATATCAGATCTATTAACTCTCAAAAATCTTTTGAGCGATTAATGGTTCTAAATAGAAGATATCATTATTCATTCATAGCTTTAATGGAACCTTTTCAAGATCCAATAGAGTTAAATCATTTCAGAATAAAGTTGGGGTTCACCCATGCAGGCGTAAATACCTCAGGGAAGATTTGGTATTTTTGGAGAGACGATTGGGCAGGAAGTGTAGTGTTGGATTCCATTCAGCAAGTAACTTTAAAGTTCAGCAAACACAACATGGAGTTCCTCATATCTGCAGTGTATGCTAGATGCAATGCTCTAGAAAGATTGGAATTGTGGGAGGAGTTAGGAAGTGTGATGGACACTAGTCACTTACCTTGGATCATGGGGGGGGGGGGGGACTTCAATGTTATTTTAAATAAGGAGAAAAAATTGGGAGGACTAGCTTTCACTCAAAACGAGGCCATGGATTTTGCCCATTTCATTAACAATTGTAACTTATCAGAAGTCATGTTTGCGGGCAGTAGATACACTTGGTGGAATGGTCGAATCGCAGAGAATGCATCTTCAAAAGACTCGATACGATTCTTATGAACCAAGTTTGCATGAATTTATTTCCATCGTCAGAGGTACAACACCTCATCAGACAGGGCTCAGATCATGCTCCGTTACACATGATTTGCAATTCCCAAGAAGATCATGTAGTGAAGCCGTTTCGTTTCTTAAATTTTTGGACAAAGCACCATCAGTTTAAAGAAATAGTTTCACAAAATTGGAGGGTGGATTTTACGGGCAACCCATTTGTGGAATTCCAGGCAAAGTTGAAGAAGGTGAAGAGAGCATTATCAGTATGGAGCAAAGAGGTGTTTGGGAATGTATTCCATCAAATTACTACTATAGAAGATGTTATAAAGATAAATGAGACACAGCTGGAATTGTATCCCTCTGAAAGCAACAAGGCAGAGTTGCATAGAATGGAAGCAGAATTAAAAAAGTTCTTAAAGATTGAAGAGGAATTTTGAAAGTAGAAAGCAGGGATGAAGTGGTTCTCAGAAGGAGATAAGAACACAAAATTATTTCACTCATATGTCAAAGGAAGTAGGAAAAATCTCCACATATCAGAAACTGAAAATGATCAAAGGGTCACGGTGCAAACTAATGCAAAGATTGGAGAGGAAGCAGTAAAAGTTATTGCCGAACAGTTCAAGGAGGAGCATATGACTAGAGATTTCTCAATGCTTGACCATATTGAGAAAAGTATCACGGATGAGGAGAATGATGAAATGGGGAGACTACCGGATAAAGAAGAAGTCAAAAGGGTGGTCTTTGAGTTGAATGGCAGTAGCGCATGTGGGCCTGATGGTTTTTCAGGGCTATTTTTCTAATGCTGTCGGGAAATTGTTGGAGAGGACATTACAAGATTGATGAGGGCCTTCTTTTGTGGGCAGGAGTTACCCAAATACATTACTCATACCAATTTGATTTTAATATCCAAGAAGGAGCTGTCAAGAACTTCTCTGATTTGCGGCCCATCAGCTTAAGTTCATTTGCCAATAAAATAATTTCTAGATTAATACATGAAAGGCTGCTTGTAGTACTACCAAAAATCATATCCTTAACGCAATCGGGTTTTGTTAAAGGGAGGAGCATCACAGAAAATGTATTATTGGCTCAGGATATAATTAGAGATATTCATTTGAGGAATAAACATATTAACGTGGTGGTTAAGGTAGATATGGCTAAGGCCTATGATAGAGTATCGTGGATATTTCTAACCAAAGTCTTGAGAAAGTTTGGTTTTGCTGAAGTGATTATTGACATGATATGGAGGTTGATCTCAAACAACTGGTATTCGATCCTTATTAATGGGAGGTCACATGGTTTCTTTCAATCTACTAGGGGACTAAAACAAGGAGACCCTCTTTCTCCAACTTTTTTATCATTGGAGCAGAGGTTTTAGCCAGAGGATTAAACAGTTTACATAGGGATGAGGACTTCAAAGGGTTTGGTTTCCAAAGTGGAGTCCCCAAATTAACCATCTTTCTTATGTTGATGATACTATTTTATTTTGTTCCGGAGACAAAAGATCAGTGATTAAGATGATGAGAGTCCTAAGGGATTATGAAAATACATCGGGACAGATGGTAAACAAATCAAAGAGTTTTTTTTGCCTCCATGATAAAACTCCATTGATAGTGGCTATTCGATTGAGAAGGTTAACATGTATAAGGCAGGGAAACTTCCCTTTTACATACTTGGGTTGTCCAGTCTTCTACGGTAGAAGGAATTCAAGCTATTTTGAAGATCTAACTCAGACGATAGCAAGAAGGATCCTTACGTGGCATAATAGACTATTATCTTTTGGAGGTAAATATGTGTTAGTCAATCATGTCCTGCAATCTATGTCAGTATATATGCTATCTGTTATGAACCCGCCTAAAAAAGTTATTGAGCAAATACATCAAATATTTGCAAAATTCTTTTGGGGAAACATGGGTGGAGTGAAAGGTAAGCACTGGGTATCTTGGGAGGAGATGTTCTACCCAAGGGAGGAAGGGGGTCTAGGTTTTCGATCTCTACATGATGTAAGTAAGACCCTGTTTGCAAAGATATGGTGGATATTTAGAGTATCAACTACCTCAATATGGAGTAAATACATGTGGAATAAGTATTGTAAGAAGCTACACCCTGTAATAGTCGGGAACACTGGAGCCTCCCATGTTTGGAGAAAAATGATCAATATTAGAGATGAGGTTGAACAAGACATATGGTGGCAAACCAAAGGTGGAAACTCTAGCTTTTGGTTTGACAACTGGACTAAGCAAGGAGCCCTGTATTTCTTGGGAGATGAGACGGTGAGAGAGGAAGATCTGGAAGTGAAGGATTTTTATAATAAATGGTTCGTGGGATGCTTAAAAATTGCTTGCTTTTACCTCAGAAGAGATGGTGGCGCATATCACGGAGAATATTAAGCCCAATAGGAATGAAGATAATATTGATAAGGCTTGGTGGCTAGGAAACATAAAAGGATGTTTTACAGTGAGCTCAACTTTTAACAAGCTAAGGAGGAAGAAGGAAGAAATTGACTGGCTGAAGAACATATGGATCAAAGGCCTTCCTTTTAAGGTAGCCTTCTTTCATTGGAGAATATGGTGAAAGAGAATTGCAACTGATGATAACCTGAAAAGAATGAGGCTTCAAGTGGTTTCCAAATGCTATTGTTGTGAACAAGGGGAAATGAAAACTATGACACACTTATTTCTAACGGCCTCCATAGCCCAAAAGCTATGGAAGCAGCTTGCTTCTTGTTCAGGTATAAAGATTGAAGGAATTCACCTTCAGCAACTCATTACTACTTGGTGGGAACACAAAGCAGCCAACAAACTAGAACAAATATTGAAGGCAGTCCCAACGGTTTTAATGTGGGAACTATGGAAAAGGAGAAATGCAAAAAGACACGGAAAGGAATATTCGTTTACCTGGATGAACCATCAATGTCAACTGATAATTCATCAGATAATAAGAATAAAGTTTCCTTGGATTAAGGAGGTTTCTTATCAGTGGAAAGGAATGGTGGCCTTGCTACAGTCATACAAGCCTACTCTATACTATCATGTAGTGAACTGGAAACCACCTGAAATGTGTTGATTAAGTGTAATACTGATGGAGCGAGCAAAGGAAATCCAGGCCAAAGTTCTTATGGTTTCTGCATCAGAAACTACACTGGAGAGCTACTTTATACAGA